>VDFB02075321.1:444182608-444267663 GCA_007258455.2 Sequoia sempervirens
CTCTATCCCACTTTCATGGTGCTAAGCTAGGAGAGCACTGAGGGCTACTATTGTTGCTAACACATAGAGGATTAGTGGCTTTCTTGGGATTGATGGCATGAGGACCAGAGGTGTGAGAAGATATTCTTTGATTTTTTTGAAGGCTTCATCACACTTGTCATCCCACTTGTATGCTACCCACTTGTGGAGTAGGTGAGAATAAGGGATTTTCTTGTATGCATCCTTGTTGGTTGTAATCAATGAGTTGGGGGTAAAATAGGTTGATTTCATGGTTTTGACTAGTTGTCTCAAATGAAACAGTACTAAGCATAAGGAGAGAGGAATTTATGAAGAGCCTAGGTAAATTAGTTATGGCATCTTCCTCATCACTACTAATGTAGACATTAGTTATGTCGAATGTGAAATTATCTAAGGGTAGACCAGTGGATATAGGTAATTGAAGGGAAATTGTCATTTGCTAAGGAGTTTTGACCTTCTTAGTTGGGGTATTTCAAGCATGTATGGTTATGCTTGAAGGGGTACATCCGAGGAAAATATTTTTCATTCATGTCACAAGAATGATATGTATTAGAAGCCTATTGTCATTTTTTCCAAGATTTTTGTTTCTATCATAGCCCATCGTGAACATCGTTTGTAAGAATTTATTGCTATCATCCATAGGTAGATTAGCTACTGATCTATTGTCTTGGTACAGGAGATGGGATGGGTCCTCTTCTATTATCTCTCGACCTAGATCTCTCCAACTTCAGAAGTTGGAAGAGCCTGTTGTGAATGTTTGGGATGATGAAGCATCCTTTGATTGTGGTTGTCATTGTGACCTAGGAGATTGTGTGTTATGAAATAACTTGCACAATAGAAAAAAATGATATGAAATATGCTGAAAATACTTGATAATAATTGAGAATAACAAGCCACTTCAAGGGGGAAAACCTCCAAATATCTCTAATGAGAACACACTTCACACTATCTCCAAGAACAACTGAGTGATGATCAATTATAGATTGCAAATCTGGATGAGTAGGAGTATTAGATTGAGAGACTTCTAATGAACATAGTTGGGCCACAAATCCATCCACTCCTTTCTTAAGCAACTTTTGCATTTGATGAGAGCTTACCATTTGTGGAGATTTTTCCTTCAACTCCCCTAGCTCTACTAGCCTTCCTTCCGATTTAAATCTCATGAATAGTTCTTGGAAGTTCATCTCAATTGTTCCTAATGTAGTAAGCCATTGTACTCCCAAGACAATATCTGCTGCACCCATGGATGTCACATAAATTGGGGTATAAATTTGATAATCTCCCATGGATAATTTAATGCTATGACACTTCCCTGAACAACTAACTGTACCACCATCTGCAATCAAAACTTGAAACTCTGGAGCTGGATATATGAAACAATTTAGACGAGTAGCTAACTTTTTGTTAATGAAATTAAGGAGTACTCACCTGAAAGTCGATCAACACTGTTACCTTGTGCTTCTTTAAGAATCCCACCACCTTGAGAGTTTGTGGAGCACTGAAACCTAAGAGTGCATGACAATAAATGATTGGTTGAGAATCATGTGATTCCTCATTTGACTTCCTTTCATCCTCTAACATGGGTTCTCCCTCTTCTTCCCTCATTGGGACCCTTCAATATAAAACAATTTCTTTTCACCACATTTATGTCCTCGACTGTATTTGCTATCACAATTGAAACACAAGCCTTTTTCTCTTTTCTCCTCAATTTGTTGTGGAGTCAACTTAGTAGGTTGTGTTGAATAACCTCTCTCTCTTATCACATTAGCCCCTTGCTTCTTAGGAATCAAATACTTCTCCTCTACCCTGCGTGCTAAGATAAAAGACTCATTTATGGAACTAGGGCTAAACATGTGTACCTCATGTTGAATGTGATCCTTGAGACCACCCAAGAATAAGTCATTCAAGTTTTCCTCCGTAATTGTATCCACCCTTAAGGATATATTTTGGAATTGCTGAATATAATCCTTAACTGATCCTATTTGTTGAAGTTTAGCTAGCTGGCTGAAGAAGTCGTCTGTGACGCTATTGCTATATTGTGCTTGGAGTTCCTCTATAAAAATTGACCATGAGACAGTGAGCCCTTTTTTACTTTGATGAGTGCAAAGCCAACGATACCAAATGAATTGATCTGGTTCTAGATATAAGGAATCCATTGTGACCTTTTGTCCATTTGGGATTTGGTGTACCTCAAAAAAATTCTCCATTTGGTTTATCCATGTTAGAGGATCCTTACCATTGAACTTGTGCATATCCACCTTTGGAAATAAATTCCTAGATCCCATAGGAGTACTAAAGCTTGTGTCCATAGTAGCAGACCTAGAATTTTCACCTTGGCCACTTGAGAACTCCTTTCTTGATTCAACCCTGTAGGTTCTTAACATGTTTTGTATGTCTGATATATCTCCTCTTAGGTCACACATATCCATCTTAATTTCCTCATTATGAGTAATATCCTTGATTGTTTCACCATCCTTATCAGGAGTCTTCCCCAGAGTGACATTCTTTTTACCCCTTGTTGAAGGCCCCAACATGATGGAAACCACTAATGTTGAAATAAATCACACAAATGAAACTTAAATTCTCTAAATTTTTTATTTTAATCTTCTTTATTATTTCTTCAAAAACCCAATAAAAATCAGACTCCAATTCAACAAGATGTGCGAGATATGTAGATTCCAAAAAAATAGTGTAGAAACCCTAATTCTGCAATAATTCACTTAATTCTGCTCTAATTCTTCTGAAATCCGGACTGTAGCTTCTTCAATATGTTCTTCAAAAACCCTTTAAAAATTAGAAAAAAATTCACCAAAATCTGAAAGATATGCTCTTCCCAAAATATCCTTTAAAATTGAGAAAAACCTTGCCTCTATGGTGCCAGGATCATGCTCTGATACCACTTGTTATGAAATAACTTGCACAATAGAAAAATATGATATGAAATATGCTGCAAATACTTGATAATAACTGAGAATAACAAGCCACTTCGAGGGGGAAAACCTCCAAATATCTCTAATGAGAACACACTTCACACTTGATGATCAAAATAAGACTCACAACCTCCTATATATACCTATTTATGCCAAGGATATCACCTAGGCCGACTTACACACACCTATATAAGACTTAGGCCAACCTAAACAACTAAATAACAATATACTAATGATAATATGATTTAATAGAGAGTTAAGATAGCCACAAGCTGACTATTCATAACCCGATGTACAATAATATTAAGGGCATAGCATTGTGGTAACTCTCCTACCATGAAGGAATTCTTTGGGATTTTATAGTGTCCACACCCATTGTCTTGGATAATAAGCTTTATGTTGGTGATGGCAGGGATGGAAGGTGTCTCTATTGTAGAAGTGGAGGCGAGAGTAGCTGGGTCAATGTATGGGGTTGATATATGGGCCTTCATCATTCTTTGTAACTTGGGGGATACTGTAATATTTGGCTTCTAGGCTCTTGCAGTAAGAAAAAGGTTTGGGATCCGCATGGATAGTGACCTCTTGGTCTTGGTATGTTAATTTGACACATTGGTGGAAGCTTGATGCCATTGATTGCATCACATGGATCCATGGATGCCCCAAGAGAATGTTGGAAGGAAAATCAAGGTCAAGGACCTGATAGGTGGTTTCCATAATTGCTGGCCCTACTTGGACAGGGAGTTGGATAGTTCCCTAAGACACTCTCTCTTGATCATCGTATGCCCTAATTGTGATTCCTTTGGATTTTTCAATGGAATCCTCTGAGATTCCTAGATTCTTTATGAGATTGAGGGAAAAAATGTTTAAAATTGCACCTCCATCCACCAAAACCCTCTTGAATTTGTTCTTATATACTAGGACCTCCAAATGGAGTGTGCAATTTTGAGATGGTTGGGCGGGAAAGTCTTGATCGAAGAATGTAAGAATATTTGGGGTAATGATATTTCCAACCATAGCTTGGAATTGTTTAGCATGAAGATCTGCAGAGACAATGGATGAAGCCAATTCTTCCTCAAGGATCTTTAAGTGGGCAGATGAAATCTTCAGCAACTCCATGATGGAGATCTAAGTTAGGGTTCTTTTTAAATGATCAAGGACATTATAGCCACAAGGGGTAGATCTTGGGTTGGAAGTGGGTGCTCTGGGAGGCTGAGATGACCTTGCGATGGTAATTTTTTAGCCTCTTGTGGTGACTCCATAATCAGCGTGGGCTCCTTTGAAGGTGATAACAAAAAAATACTCATCTAGGGATGCGACGACATGGTCCTATACATGATTGAAACTTTTGAATGTTCCCTTCCCCTTATCATTATTATTGTTCCCTTTGTTGTTATGATTGGGCATCGGATTCATGTAGATTTTGAGATTCTAATTTCTCGCAGGTTGCTCCACATTTATGATTTTTTGATCAATGAGATCTTGGATTAGGTTTTTTAACCTCATGCAACTATTAGTGGTATGCCCTTTGATTTTGTGAAAGTCACAAAGCTAGTTTTTGTTGTACTAGGGTGGTTTCACTTTTGGTTCTTGGTAATTCTCATAGGTGAGAGCCTTGATGAGGTTTTTCGTTTATCAATTTCTTCATGATGACCTCGAGTGGTTCCCCAAGGGTAGTGTACTTCTACTTGGTGGAATTTTTGTTTCATTGGGGAGGTCACCCTTGATTATTTAGGTTATTAACTTGATTATCAGTTGGTTGGTGTTGTGATACTGTCCTAGTTTGGGTGTTGTTCTGATCATTGTTTTGTAGTTGTTGGTAGGTTTGGGTGTTTTTCCTCCGAGTACTGATCACAACCTTAGCATCAACCACACCATCATTTGTGACATTTTTGTTCCTTCCCATGTGTGAGGTTTCTCATTATATCTATTGGATGGGCAATTGTTTTGTTGTTGTAAATATCTGGGTGTCCCTTCTTTTGAAATAAGGGCTCGTTCAATGTTAAGCACCTTAGGGATCAATTGATCGTATGTGGTGATCCCTTGCACCTTGAGATGGAATGCCAAGGCTCCTTCGAGATTGGAGATGATGGTGCAATTTTTTTGTTCTTTTGGCATGACTAATTTTCTCCTATTGGCCTTAGATTTCCATTGTTGTAGAAAGGAAGTGAATGATTCATTTTCACCTTCGTTTAAGTGTTGATAATTCCTCTAGATTGACATCCATACCGATATTGAATGCGTAGGTTTTTATGAATGCATCTACTATCTTTTGGAACTTCTTGATGCGTAGAGCAAGGAGAGAGAACCACTCCATGGTGTAGCTAGCCAAACTTCTAGGGAATAGCCATATCAGATATGTATTGTCATATGCGACTTCCATGCAATGAACTTGGAATTCCCTGATGTGATCTTCAAGGTTTCCCATCCCACAATATTTATCAAATTTTGGGATCTGAAATCCCTTTAGGAATAGTTTCATTACAAGGATCCTATCAAACAGATCGGGACACAAGTTGCTAGGTTTCTTTATGGTTTTCCCTAATTGAAGATCAAGTACTTGTTGTGAGAGTAACTTAATCTTTTTTGCTACATCATTTTGCAGTCAGGGGTTGGGATGAAGGTGTTCTATGGTGGTTCACTTATTGGAGGGATGGGTGGATTGATTGGTGTGTTGGTGGATGGTGCTTGCACATTCTACTGCGCCAAGGATGCTGGTAGTTGTTGTATCAACAACGCTTGTTGTTAATCTTGTTATTGTTGCGCTAATAGTACATGTTGTTGAGCTTGCTGTTGTTGTTGCACCAACAATGCTTATTGTTGGGCTGCTAGTTGGGATGATTCTTGCTACTTTTGGTATTGTTTCATTGCTTGTTGCTATGCTTGTTGAGCCACTTTTTTTGCAAGTTATTGTGCTTGTGCTTGTGTTTTCACCTATTGAGCTTGGTATTGGGCTCGAGCTTGCGCTTGTTCCTTAGCTTGGGCTTGTGCTTGTTGGGCAGCTTGTTGTTGTAATAGGGCTTGGGATTGAGCAACCTTCTACGCTTGTTGTGCTTATTGAGCTTGTTGTGTGGGTAGAGTGGCTTGTGTTTCTTGTACTACTTTAGCAACTTGTGTAGCTTGAGTGGCTTGCACTACTTGAGTGGCTTGTTGTGCAACTAATTGTGTTTGCACTTGTTGAGCAGCTAGTTGTGCAACTTGTTAATTTTGGATTCACTAAAGTGCCTTTTGATAGGTAGCTTGTAATGCAATGCTATATTCACTTGATGTATTTGTGTTTGGTGGTGGAGGTGGTGGTGGTGGTGGCAATGGATTTGGTATAGTGTTTGTTGCTATGGTGAGAGGTATCGTCGTATTGAAAATTGGGATTTGGGTGGTGGATGGTGTGATTGATACACTTGGTCCTTGAGAGACCATGTTTTGAGATACTTGGGGGATGGTTAATGAAGTGATGGTGGTGGCTTGCATTATCGGGATGGTTTCCATTTATTGTTACGATGTTGATGACAAAATGGGAAGATTCTGTATGATATTTTGATTAATGATTGAACTATTGATTTGATTTTGTTGATTGGCATTTGGTAAAGGGGGAAGCCCTAAACTGAGAGGTGATGTGGATATTTATGGAAAGGGGGGAGTGGTGGAAAAGTGAGTGGCATACTCCCTTAGGGGAATGATGAAGATGTAGGGGAAAAGATTCCCCCTAGTCTAAATAAGTCTCCTTCTCCTTGCAAGGTTATGGGGAGAGAGGTTTGAGGTGTTGCGTGAAATGATGATGATGGGTCATTAGGATCGTGAAAGGTGAGGGGGACATATGGATGTGATAAAATTTTTGGGATGGATTGCCCCAAGATGGTGTTTGCAAGAAAATATTGATTATTCACAAGGGGGTGTGTTTGTAATGCATTAAGAAATGCGCTTCCTTTGTTAACAATGGGTTGATTTGGAGCAATGGGTGATGCAATTTGAGGGATGGGTTGAGTGATGCTTTGGAAAGGAGGTGTAGATGAGATTGGAGGCATGACCCCAAAAGGTGATTCCACAATGGTACTCACATCAAAATCGGAAGGGAGTTTAGCCCCTTGTTTTGCTAATTCAAGCATGTATAGTGAGGGATTGAGTGTCACCATGATGTTGATGATTCTATGATTCTTGGGATTTTGGACCATCTCGGTGATTGTTTCTTGTGTCATTCTGAAGGAATTATTAACGATATCCTCTACTTGACCTTCCTCTTGAGGATTTTCTGATGATGAAGGAAATTTTGTTAGAGGATTTCTTGATCCAACAGGATTCATCTCATAATTTGTTTGGCTTAGGTCACTTGAAGTGGATGTTTCTTTGTTGTCTTCCATGTTCTTCTTGTGTTGAGATATAGTTTGCACCATAAAGTAGGGATCAATTTTCAAGAATGTGGGAGATGAATCTCCAATTCTTTGGATTGATCTAAATTTAAACCTACAAAAGAGAAAATTTAGGATGATTTAAGGATCAAAGGTATGATGGTGAAATGTGTGAAAGGTGGATGATATGGATGATTAGAAATCTTGAGAGATTTTGAAGGAGATATTAAAATTTAGGACTTAGATTTGATGTTTAGTTTTGATTTGAGATTATATTTGATTTCATTTGGATTTGGATTTGGATAGTGAACTCATAAACTCTAAGAGGTTAGATGTTTTCCTAGAGTAAATTTGTCCTCAAGATGCTAATTTGACTAAGTGTGAGAAGAAGGATTTATGTAAGCACACCTAACCAAACAAGATAATTTTTGATTGGATTTTGATCTTGGATAATGAACTCCTAAACCCCAAGATGTTAGATGTTATCAAGGGATATACTTGTCCACAGGGTTTGATAATTTGATTAAATATGTGGAGAAGGATGTATCTACACACATCTAATCAAACAAGATGATTTGGATTTGTTTCAAATGATTTTCCCAAAGTTTAACATGGAGGATTTTTTCCAATATTTTCAAGAGTTGATGGTGAGATGATTTTGGTTTGATGTTTGAAAGATGGATGAAGGTTTTATTTTGATCCTCTATGTACCTAAAAAGACACTTGCTTATAAGACCTCAGTTTTGAAGAACATGCTTTACTCTAGACAAGGTGTTCAAATTCCTAAAAAATATTTGGATTTGTTGATAAAATAACTCATAAAAATTGGGATTTTTTCTTGAAGCTCTTCTATAAAAGTTAAAAAGCAGTCTTTGTCTGAATTGGTATAGTGTTGAGAGATGCTTTTGATGATCTTTTGAACTAAGAGCTTTTGAATTTGGTTTTCAGATTTTGATCTTCCATGCAATCATTTGAGACACATGTGTGGGGTTCAATTGTTCTTAGCTTTGCTTAGTAAGTTATTTTTACCACAAAAAATTCTTGATTAGGTCTTTAAGCTAGATGCCTAATGTCTTAATTTCTTATCATTCCACAAAGTATATTATATGGAACTTCAATGAAACCAAGGAAAAATTTACCTATTGTTGACTTTAGTAAGCAAATAGAGATGTAAATCCAAATGTTTAGAAACCTCTAAGGATAGAATCCCTAGGGCAAGCAATAACGCTTGAATTTTGTCAAAGGTGTTTTCTTCCTAAAGGGTTTGAAATTTGATGAAAAATGTTGAATTTTTGTTTTCCCAATTTTTACGAGAAAGAAAAGTGTTTTTATTTCAAGACCAATCACAACCCTATGGATATGAAAGACTGTATTTGTTGAATCCCCACTTGGACAAGTCTAACTATGCCTACTTTCAGCAAATGGTTAGATGCTTAACCGCATAGGCTCTCCCTTACAGTGCACTCACTTCTCGGGCCATCCAAGCATTAGTACCCATGAATCTCCCATGGAATACTTTCCATCTCTATTGAAGCCGTAAAAGTGTGGGGCGGCTTCAGAATGACCGTTCTTGCACCAACAAATAGATTGAGGATTTTGGACTTTTCTAAACAAGGGTTTTAATGTAGGCACATGGGGGACCATCCATGTGGCGGGAGACCATTGCTTCCTTTCTCATCAAAATAATCCTTGTGATATTGGACTTTGTTCTAATATCCACACTTATATCCCAAGTGGAAGTCGCTTGGCTTTAGCATGTTCCCGGTTGGGTCGCTCCCTTGGGTGATTACTTTTTCCCACAAGGCAGACCCTCCAAGATAAAAAAGCAAGCAAACATATTCATAACTCAATCAATATTTGCTACAAACCAAAGAGAGAGAATGTACACAATATGCTCCACTCACACTCACAATATTTTCTCAATTTTAAAATCCAAATTGAAGTGTGTGGGTAATTACTTACACAACAAGTAATGTCACCAAAAGGCCTTTTGATTCTCAAGATTTCTATTACACGCGAGAGAAGTGCATATGTCCTTTTAATGATATTACTTTATGTAAGTAAGTACAAAACAAAGCACTTGTTCATTTTAAATCCACAAAGCAATGATTTGATTCTTTTTAGTGCACCAAAGTGAAGTATGGAAATTGTTTTGTTCAATTTTTAATCCTCAACCAAATCTAGTGAGTTTTTCATAAAGTTTTTTTTAAGCCCTTTGTAGAAAAATAATTTTATTTTATTTTTAGAGTCCAAAATAAATTTAGTAGCTCCTAAGCACATGAAAGATAACAAATTTTTAAGAGAAATTGTGAATTCTCTAAGAGCGTACAGAAAAACACTAAAGCATTCAAAAACACTTGGTATCATGAGAGAATGATGTCATTATTCCTCTTTCAATCTTGTCTTTCTCCTTCACTCTGATTAGACCAACCTACAAAAAACCAGTTACAATTGCAAAATATAGGTTAGGAAAGCAATTAATAACCAAAATGATCAGAATTAAAAATGAACATGTCATGAAAAATTGAGATTTCACTTTTTACTTCCTTTTAGTGGTGGAGTCCACACATGCAGTGCAATTTATGGAATCCAGCGGTGCTATATGGAACCGCTAATTATGCAAGTGTCACTTTGTAGCAAAAAAAAGAGCATGATTGCATCACTCTTTTCACCAGTGGTGTAGTTTGGAATTTAAAAAAGCACGAAGTTAAAAATTTTGAATCTTGGGTGGGAAAGTAGATCATCACAAGTTGAAGTTTGAAGCGGTTCTATATGGAAATGCTGGAATGCTAGCGATTTTGTACTATGACGATGGTCTACTAGCGGTCCACTTCCTTGTAGACACACAAAAATAGAAAAAAGCACAATTTTTTTGATAAAAACATGATCTAAACGTGAGATTTTCCCTCCTTCTAGTGTCAAATGTAGAACCAAGATCCTAGCACCTGCAAAACACAACAAACAAACACATTAAAAGACTCAAATGCAAGCCAAGATCAAAGTTCCCTATAAAATCCATTAGAAATGCTCAAAATAGGAATAAAAACAAGAACACAATGAAAAAGCTAGGAGATAGATCAAATCCTATTAAAAACATGCAAACTCTTGATCTTATGGGGGAGTTGGTGCCAATTTGGTGTGGAAATTGGCCTTTCCCAACTCCTATGCAAGCTTTTGATGATTTGGTGATGATTGATCCACTTGGTGATTGCTTCAAATGAACTCCATGGAGAAAAATTGCAATAACCTAGCTATGCCTTGATGAAATTGATGAAAATGTTAATTTGCTTGAAGTTGAAATTGAGTATAGTAAGTTTTCTCAAATTGTGGATGATCAAATGAGAGAAACCTCTTATTTATAGAAAGAAAAGATGGAGAAATGCCCAAAATGAAGCAATGTGGGACTAACTTTCAACCAATGGGCAAAGGATGTGCACATTTTGATGAATGTGCCCATAAATGCAATTAGGTGGAATTTGAAAATAGTGAAATGAAATGTAAGAGGGAAAATTAATGTCTTAAATGCCACTTGGCTCAATGCATAAGATGGAATAAATGTCTTGTTGGAAGGACAAAATCCATTTGGAAGGATTTCAAATTTGAATGAATATTCCCTAAAAGATGCCAAGTTGAGAGAAAATAGAGATTTAATAAATGAATTAAATGTATTTTCATGTGCAAGTGGCAAAAGCTAGAGGATGGGACATGGATTAGAATTAAATTAATCAGGGGTTAATTAATTTAATGAGGGGTTAGATTCAATGTAACTAATTGATTTATATTTATAGGTTGATTTAAATTAAAAGATGAAAAGAATGTGATTTGGATTTAATTAAATAAAGACTTTTGATTTATTTAATTAAAAGGGATGAATGTTAGATTAAATCAAATAAGGTTTTAATTTATTTAATTTAATAAGATGACTTTAGAGATTTAATCAAATAAAATGAATTATTTAATTAAATAGGGGTGAAACCACAATAGTGGTTTACAATTCAAGTGAGGAAGGAAAAATCACAAAAAATGACTCCAAAGAAAAAAAGTGATTTTGGGGGTTTGTATGAACCTACTGGTTCAACCGAACGCATTAGGGGTTCGCTTGAACCAATGTTCGAGCGAACCCCTTTAAATTTTGGCTGCCAAAAAAGAAAGCAAATGCATAGAAAAGTGGGTTTGAGCGAACCCCCTTGAAGAGGTTCGCTCAAACCATGGTTCAGCGGAACCCTGGTTGAAGCGAACCTCTAGGGGTTCACTCGAACCCCCCTTGCCCCTCATCCTCCTTCTAAGAAAGAAAAAAAGTCTATTTTTTTACGCTTTGGTGCTCAGGTTGAGGATGAAAATGGAGAAGTCTTCAAAAACCCTTCCAGAATTAGATATTCCTCGGAATGAGCTATCCAACGAATATAATTTTTATATGTTTTGATTTTATTATGTATTTGTTTTTTTAGTTTTATTAAACATAGGTTCTTCACTCGAAATGAAGGTCTCTGTTCTGCACATGTGGAAAAATTGTAGATTATCATTTTTTTTTTTGAAAAATATGAGTGCACCAGACATTGAAGTCCTTGATCCAACAAAAATAAAAAAATCGATATATACAAAAAAAGTTAAGCATTATATGGTCATGCTATGTCTGAATTGTAATTGGTTTGACTTCGAAACTTGATTAAAGAAAAAATATTCAATAAAAAATTATCTAACCAAGTGGAAGCACTAGATATTGGAGTTACAAATCTAAATTCGAAAGAATTAGAATTTTATCCTTCATGGAAAAAAGGTTATGTGTTATATGGTGTGCATCACTTTTTAAAAATGTTGTTTTTTGAAAAAAACCAATTTTCGTGGGAGATGGAAGAAGAAGTGCAATCTGATTCCAAAATTTTTGAAAAAAATATTTTTAGAATCTACAAACAAAATGTGATGACTCTAGTTTGCATCATCTTCAAATTCCTATAGTTTAGCTACTATAGGTGCCCGAATGTGAAGATTTAGTCAAAAATAATAATTTCGGTGTCCAATTTGGCCAAAAATTGTAAACCATTATTGTGGGATCACCCATAGAGATATAGGGTTAATTAGATCAGATTGATTGATTTAATTAACAAGAGAGAATGACTTAATCGGATAAATGATTTATTTAATTAAGGGAGAAAAATTGATGAATTTAATCAAATAAGGGTATTTGATTAAATGGTTAGAATGAGGGATGATTAAGGATGAAACAATGTTAGTAATTGGGATCAAGCGTGTAGTGTCAATAAATACATTTTATGTGTGTTTAGAGTCCCACCTAAGTTTTGGGGCCTCAATATGGATTTCACATCAAACTAAGCATCTCTTAAAAAATGTGTCCCAAAGCCTAGCCTAATGGCACTCATACACCATTTCTGGTGAATGAGTTCTGTGTGGCTTAAAATTAAATTAAATTTAAATTCTTGGTGGGATTTTATTCTCCTAGATCCGATGTCGGCTTATAGTGTTGTAATTTTGAGGAATTTGGCATAAAAAAGTATAAATACAAGGTTATTTCACTCATTTTCACCTACGACTTTTAAGAGAGCATTCCTAATAGCAAGTTTGTGATTACAAGACTTCACAAGAGTATTCAAGGACATTCAAGAGAATCTTTTAAGTATTCAAAGGCAGATTTCTTCATCATTTGGTGCTTAAATTCAAGATCCATCATCATAATGCATCAAGCATGTTGTTCAACTAGTGTTGTGATGTAGCATTGGAGATCCATTTACAAGCATTGTTCCATATCCAATTTGAGATCAAGATCTATATTGTTCATGACAACTTCATGTTAGTTTGTAGATTTGTATTCCAAGACATCATCCATGGTATCATCATTTCATGTTTCATGTTTCATGTCCTTATTTCATTGTTTCATCATTTGGTTTAATTACATAAATGGGGTTTGACCAAGGAAAACCCCTATTACCTAACAAAAAAATACTTTTTCTCTCTCTTTGTGTGATTGTAGGTTTATTGGTTGAAGAAAAATTGGATTTGAAGCCTTCAAAACTATCAATATTGTAAAGTTGTAAGAGTTGCAAAAGTTGTCTTGTAAAGTTGTCAAGGCTCATAGAAACTTAGATCTAGAGCAGGATATCCAACCTATCTACATGAAACCAGTGGGAAAAGGCTTGTTTGATCCATCTTCAAAGGCTCACAAAGTTTCACTTCAGAATTTTACTCCTGAGACACTTCACAACAAAAATGAGATTGATATGCCACTTGTGGCGTATGAGTCCTAGTATACCTATTTTTAGGTATTTTATGTAGACCCTGATTCAACAGTTCCAAATTCTTCTTTCCACCTAGAAACCCTACTTTGGGACTAATATTCCTAGAATGGTGTATAAGTCTCAATAGGCTTAAAGTAGCAATATTATAGGGTTTCAGAGCTCATTTTGATCACATCTTTCTTCCAGGTGCACTTTAGTTCATTATCAGTTTGTTGTTTTGCATTTCCATTTTATATTCTAGGTCACATCACTAGGTTTTGCAAAAAAATTACATTTCTTGTCTTTCCAAGCCATTGCTTGGTGGTGAACCCCTTTTTAGTCTTTAATCACACCCTAGGACATCCCTATTGCATATCTATTTCCCCTTTACATCCTTGGATTGAGATCTTTAGGGTTTTGTTGAATGAGAAGTGAAGAAGATTGTTGTTCTATGTCCTAAACTATATCTAGTGTACAATTTTGTTCCTTTAATATATAATAATTTTTTTGATGATTGAAAATGTTGAATGCACTTCACTTCCTTGTTCACCAAATGGATAGGAGGAAGGGATCCAATTTCGCACCACACACTTCAAGGATATCTTAGAGATCTTAACCCAATGAAGGATGTGAGAAATCTGACTAGAAGGTATCCTAGGGTTTTATTGGGAAAGGAGAGGGGGTTCACCACTTAGTGTAAACTTGAAAAATGTAATATGTTCAAAAACACAATGTGATATGCAAACAAGTACAAAATGACTTAAAAATACAAGTGCAATGCAACAAGATGCAATGAAACTGAAACTATGCACCTAGAAACTTATGAAGGCTATGATGGAGACTGGAAATGTGTTTGAAATCTTGGAAAATTTGACTTTTAAGCCTACTGGGATTCATATGCCAAGTTGGGTGACTTAGTCCCAGATTAACGTTTTTTCCCAAAAAGCTATTTTAGAAAAAAATTGAATTGGAATATGCAAACATATATGACAAGCACTTTCAGTGGGACTCATTCACCACAAGTGGTGACTTAGTCCACTTTTTCTTTTTTAGAAACTAGAAACTTTGATTTACACTCCAATACCTACACTTCCCTTCCAAACTGAGTTCTAGATCCAAGCCTACAAAAAATATTTGCAAAACAGAATAAAACTTGATTTGCTAATGGGAGGTTTTCCTTGGACAAACCCCTAGTTTGGTAATTAAATTTGAAGAGAACAATGAAATGTGCATGGAAACCTTAGCCTTAAGTGTGTCTAAGACTAATAAATCTAAAGCATGATGCAATCCTATTCTAATGTGCAAGAGCAAGATGCATGAAAGAAACTTGAATGGTGTGGGATTCACCTTGGGAGATCTCCAAGTCAATTCAAATGAATCACAATGATGTATACAAACCTTCCTTATGCTGTAAATGGAGTGAGAATGGAAGATGAAACCCCTTAGAAAACAAGTCCTTAGGTTTGGTTTGATGGCTAGTTGCATCTCCGCAACCTAGAATTATTAATGATTCACCCTAGACATCCATGATCAACCCTTGAAAATGATAGATCTTGAATAAAAGTGAGCTTGAAGACTTTCCACAACACTTGAGAGCTGCTCCAAAGCTTCAAATTTGTTGCAACTAAGCTTGTAAATGCTCTTGTGAAAGATTCTCAATATTTGACTCTTGAAATTGCTCATCCAATTATGCTTGAAATCCTTAGACCTCTTTGAAAATGATTTAGAAACTTGTATTTATAGGCATTGAGACCTGATTAACCAATATTTAAACCTCAAAGGATGACATCCATTGAAAATTCGAGTCAAATTGGTGAATTTCTAGCTTAAATTTGAAAAATTCCCCAAAAGGGACTTATTCGCCACCCTGGTCCAATGGGTCCCACCAAAGGGGAGTCATTTTCCCAAGGTGATGAATGAGTCCCACCTAAGGTTTTTGAGGTGGGTTTTCGAGATTTAAATATTTTTAATGCTTTTTGTTAGGATTTTTTATGATTTTTAGGTGAAATAGGCCTCAAGGTCCGAAATAATGGGTCCTTGGCGCCTATATTGCTGATTTAAAGGGTAATTAATGAAAGGGTACCCAAAATAGGTCCAAATTAGACCAAGTATTGTACTATCTCCAAGAAGGGAGTACAATTTCAGTGATCACATTTAGCCCCCACTTTAGCACCCATATGACTCTATGTGCATATGTAAGTTGAAGGACTCTTAAACAATACACTTTGTCTCATAAAAGGAGACTCATTCATAAGAGGGGAGGATGAATCCCCCTAGTGTAGTTATCCACAAAACCACAACGTTAGGAATTGCAACCTACAACACGAATTCATTAGTTGTCAACAAAAAATTCTCTTATTTAACTTTTTAAAATCAAATTTGAGGATAGATGTATGAGCCCCCTTGATTTTGTTTGCTTTACGGAGGTGGAATCAAGGTAGCAATCCAACCACGTGGAATGGGGTAACTCATATTAGAGGCCATTTACAAGTACCATGCCACATGATGATAGATGGTTGATGATGTTGAGAGTGAAATCACAATTCCAACATAACAAATGGTTTCAAAAATTGAGCCTTCTAGCAACTGTTATGTTAATTTGAATGAAAGAAAGCACTTTTAAACTCTAGTATAGTAAAAACCCTAGTTTTAACATGTATAAGAGAAAAAAGTGAAGTAAATTATTACTTTATCTTTTTCCTTTTTGTAGCTTGAAAGTGATTGAATAATAGTGAAATATTTCAAGCAGATGAGATTTCAAACCTATGAGACTAGATGTGTTGTGAGACCAAGTGGTACACGACGAACCTCATCATGAGGTGAGTTGATTCTACTGCCTTTGTTTTGTCTTTTTTTTAGTTATTTTATGAATTTTATACATTTCTAGATTAATTTGGGGCCTTGGAATTTTTTTTTTTGCAAAGTGTCCCCTTTTTTTGTGAATTGTCCCATTGTTTCAGAAAGTGTTCCTTTTGTTCGCAAAGTGTCTCACATTTTCACAAAGTGTCTCATTTCTTTGTGAAGTGTCCCAAAAGGGGTATAAAGTGTCTAGGGCCTTTAAGAAAGCACACTAGAGTAACTTTAGTACACTTTTATGATGATTGATATAGAAATTGAATATTTTAGGCATTTGATAGGACATATTTTTGTTATTTTTGTTTGGTACCCACCTGTTCACGTGAGCATCTGGGTGGTAGGCAGATAAGCTTTCTTATAGACTTAGCCTTGGCTCTTTTAGTGGAGGACACTGAGTTGTTATATCTAGGGATATATTGGGTGTACCTCATTCCTCCCATGAGGTACCATGATAAAATGCTGATGGCTCTAGCCGAGCATTGGGATTTTGACACGTGTACATTCCACCTTCCTATCGGTGAAATGACGATCACCCTAGAGGACATACAACGCATCCTCCAAGTCCCTATTTGGGGTGAGTGGATACACTTTCGAGGGGATTGTACATTCCATGAGAAGGCCAACATGTAGTCTTGCCTAAATAGACTAGTGCATGATGAGCGAGCGAGGGCACAGATTGATCTACCAATGCTACTATATTCTCAAGCCCCATTGGGTAGATGGGTTATGATGCACGCAGTGGCACTAGTACTTGTCCCTGATGGGTGGGTAGTGCACCTTGAGGTAGGACTAGTACATTTGATATGAGGGATGGTAGAGCATAGGACAATAAACACATCGGGTCGTTCTATCCTAGCATACTTATACTATGATCTTGGATGGTTTTTATTTCAAGAGGTGGACAACATGGTACATTGTGCGGTTATGTAGGTTTGGTACCTTGAGCATATCACCTGTACTAGACCTACTGGCTCCGCATGTCTAACAACCATGGGGTAGCCTTAGGCTTTTAGCTATCCTCTATGATGGTTCTTGTAGTATGGTGATTTACACTTTTGGAGAGTACATTTTCACTAACTGGAGGACAACATCCTTTGGAGACTATATCAACTTTTACTTCCGTGGCCAGATCACACTCAGTAGATGAGGAGATTATAGCTAGACATAATTTTTGATTGGTCTCCATGATTACTGTTACCTATTTTTCACTCTACGCTCAACAGGTAGAGCTGAATAAAGTTCAGCTCTTATAGGTATAGGTTGTTTTCCAGATTTTGCTGATAATGTGTTCGTTTAATCATCAATGATGTCATCTTACAAATGTATCATAAGTTTGTTGTGCAAGTGTTTAAAACAGAAAATTAAGGAAAATTGCATAATAATACTTTTATTCATTTCGTGAAAATGCTGAATCTCGCACAAGCCGCGAGAGTAACTGAAATTGTTTCTGACAATCAAAAAAATGAATACTAAATCTAAACACAGGCCACACTACTGTAAATAGCATGAGCATAAAAAAGAAAGCAATTCATCATTGCCTGTTACGGCGAATCACTTCGTTGGTGCTTTTAGCCATCGAGCCTTCAAGCAGTTGCAGCCTCGCTTCATCGCTCCGCATACCTGCAAAATCATTAAGGAAATAATGTTAGAGTTATACTCTAAGCAATAGTGAATTACTTTCTGCCTTACGCCTATGCTACAGACAGAAATGTAATTTGCGTTAAATCGAGCATTCATCAGATGATTGCAAGAAATCAGCAGAAAGACATAATACAATGGAAGCTTTCAGCTTCTTTTATTTTGCTAACATGTTTGTTTCAGTGTGCAGGAGTAGGTTTTTCATATTCGAATTCATTTCAGCTGATATGTGGAGTAAAACGGGCTCCCACAAGGGTTGAGCCCGGCATATCAGGTTTTCAATTACAGAGCCAGAAAGGAATACAGTACAGTAATATCAAATGATTAAAACAGTCTAAATCAGCATATTTGAGATGATTGAGCAGTTACAATTTCCAGAAAATCAAAGGAATAGTAAAGTATCATGGCAGATAACAGAGCATTCAGCATTTTATTTTGTTTCTTACACCACCAAGTGCATGCACTGTCTACAGGAGATTCAAGATAACAGATTAATTTCAGCGTTATGAAGATAATTTCCATGTTCAGCAATTACAATGACAAGAACAATGTTGTTTTGATGTTTTGGTAAAGCATTTACAGTTGAGTTATTTTTAAGGTAACAGAGGAAATAAGTTTCATATAACACTTTCTCATTGTGAAGTAGAATTCCCAATGAAAAAATGAAAGTAGACAGTTAGTGTTTTATATAGAGAATGAAAATCACTATTTTATGGAGCAGTAGTCTTAGTCTATAAACAGCAACATAAACAGCCACATCAAGGTACCAGTTATCCATCACAAAGAAATATGTTACAGCATCTTCATGAGTTACAATTTTCAGTCAATACAAGATATAGAAGGATGTTGACAGTCCCAAGCAACGTTGTCCCAGATTCATAGAGATTTTCTATTCTTGTTTTCTACCAGTTTGAAGTTCAAAACAAAAGGAATAAGCTATCTACAGAACATTATGAGTGCAGTTCAACATTTATATTGGATAAGTAACGAAATATGATGGAATATCAGGCAGTATTCATGTTCGAAAGATACAGTCATTCAATTGAATACAGTTACTTTAACCAATGAAGCACCCAAAGATGCAACTCCAGAGAAACCCAAATATGTTTTGAAAGACACAAACAGGCAGCATGAAGACACTGGTAAAAGCTAAGATTTTTTTTTTTTTGAAGAAGAAGACTTGCTTGCTAACTAGTAATAGCTCATGAGGTTTAGCACAGTGGGTCTTAAAGATCGAATAGCAATGGAAGAAAAATAAATATTGTCTCATAGCCGTTTCCAGAATAGTGATCATGACAGCCACAGTAGTAAAAGGAAATATACAATTATCATGATCAAATCCAGTTATCATAAACGAATAAGTACAATACATTTTTTTTTTTTTTTTATATGCCAGTTCGTGGATAAGCATAATGTTTCATCTTTTATGCATTGAAGAAAAAATAGATATCATATGCTGCACCCAGTTTCAATAAGCCAAGGAGTGACGGATGCTTATGCAATATAACAGTCAGATGTATTGTCTCAAGGCCATTTCCAGCTCACAGCCAATGAAAACAGTGCTCATGGTGCTCATCAATTTGAAGGGAGAAATAACAGAATTTGCTCAGTTCAACAAAAGAAACGAAAATATCAAAAAATGCCTCAAGCCATGGACAGTGGAAAGTGGAATTATATACAGAAATTTCTGCGCCCAGAATGGAATAATATGATGGTTTCTTATGCTCAGCTATTGTAATGAAACTCAGACACAGGAAGGTGAATTTTCTTCAAAGGCCATAAATCAAGAGTCATAAAATAAGCATGAGTTTGAGCCACGATTTTTCCTATCAATGAAATATGTCAAAAAAAATGAATGCTACAGAAGACGCAATGGAAAGGCTAATTACCCAGATAAGTTTTTAAACTGGAGAATGCATTCTCTTCATTTTTATGAATTTTTGAAGTTTCAAACGCAGAAAACACAAAAAAATAGAATATTATTTGTAGTACCCAGAAATCAGAAAGGAAAGCTTACTATCATGCGCCTGGAGAGAAGTTTTTGCATATACCCAGATGGGGTTTTTACTGAGGAAAAGTATATGCTTAGTATATCAACTCGTTTTATAGTGAGAGAGCTTTCAAAAGCTTGCTAACCAGAATACAAAAGGGTAACTGTAGGTTGGTTGTTTTCAAAAGCTAACCAGTGATATGGCGCCGCCTTTTCATCAAAAAATACATGATCAAAGTCCAGAAATTGCTAAGGAATCACTAGATTAATATTATTCTTCCAGCATCGACTTCAATGGAAAGAAATTTTAACAGAGAACAGAGGCAGATGACAAAATGTCAGAATATCATCATGGTCGCGCCCATAAGATAGCAAAATCTCATGTAAATGCCTAGAAAGAGCTCAAAATTGTGGCGAATGGTTTTCATCTTACCTGTTACGCCCAGAATCTTTCGAAAAAATCATGAAAACTTGACAGAAAGTTGCAGAAGTCGAGCTTGAAACCCTAAGGTTAGCCGCGGCCAGCTCCTTCGAGAAGTTTCTCTCTAAAAATTCAATGTGATAATGATGGATTTTAGGGTTCGATAACCTTTTTGACCCTAAAACATGCTTTTGAAAATTCGACAATGATTTTATTAAATCATGATGTTTTATTTATTTTCATGCCAAGTTTCTTTATCATCATATGGTCGGTTTTGTTTGAATTATTGCTGATGATATGGCCGAATAATATGCTATGTGGTCGGCCTATTATCATAAAGGAAATGATGTGTGTAATTTTTATTAAAAGAATGATGGTCGACCAAGCTTCCAATTGTATTATTATATTTATAATTTGCATTATTCAATGAATAGCTAATTTGTTAAATGATATACCACAAATCATTTAATAAATTAGTTATTTTAAACATGCAAATTATAGATATTTTAATACAATTTAAAGATATTATATCAGGCAAAGTTAACTGGGGGTGTTAGATATTTTTATCGTGCACATGTAATAGAAGTGGAGTTTCAGTTCCTATGGGCGAAGTTGATAAAAACGAAGCAGTTTTGCATGCTTTGAGCCACTTTTTCAGGGAGTTGCAGTTCAGTTGGAATAGTGCATGTATCAGTTACGACTTGGCAGTGAATTTGAGCTTAATTGGACTCATTTTTACTTGAGTTTGGCCACTTTTTCAGGAGATTTTCACTTGTGCTCGGATTTCACATTGTAATTGTCATCTTTTCACTCTCTGATGACTTTCAGTTCTTTCTGCATGCCTTTTGGAAGGTTTTTGTATATATTGAAAAACTTAACTGTTTTTCATTCTAGTTCTTGTTTTCTGCCTTTGCCTTCAGCAAAGAAGATCATCTTGTAACTCAGCTTTCAGATTAATACAACAGTTTTATTACAGGTTCAAGGTGTGTAAATGCAGAAGATTCCTTTGAGTTCAATACTTTAGAGTTTGCCTTCTAGATTCCGAGCATCGTTTTGTGAAGAATCTGATCGAAGAATTACTGTGTTTCAGTTCTGAAACCTCTAATTTTTTCTGTCTTTTTCATATATCTGTATGCAATTCAGTTTAAAATCACTGGTTATCCACTGTGCTTATTAATAAATTAATACATTTTGTCGTGAAAACCTTGTTTTCCCTCAATATTGCATTAAATCAAAGCCTTTGTTTAAATCATTCAAGTGATTAAATTATTGAATCTGGTTGTGTAGATTTGAGTTTTAAGAAGTTTATTGTGAGTCATATTTGCAGGGCATTATCATTTAGGTGCAATCACCTCTCGTAGCTTTAGGATTTCAGTTCAAGCAGGCTCTCTTTCTCTTTCCCAGCCAAGTCAGTTAGTTTTAGGAAGTTTTTTTCATCAGGGAACCAGCCCTCTCTGGAGATTGATTCTCAAAATTAGGCAACCCACAAGCCTGAGAATCATTCCATGTTTCAACAGATTGCTAGATTTAACTAATCGAGTGTTCGGGTGCAATCTGATTTGATAACAGTTTTTGGCACGCCCGGTGGGACTCTGAATCACTTTTCAGAGCAAAGTTTCATAGTTCAAGCTGCTGTTTGGTATATACTGCAGTTTATTCCAGCCTTTCAGAGGATTATTTTTATATACCTTGCGACTCCGTTTCTCAGTTTTTAGCAGATCAAAGTGCACACAGCTTATGAGAAAAATTCAGACACGAAGTTCTTCTTCGTTTGAGTATTTGCAGCTGTCTTCGCCAAAGAGAATAGGGAGGATAGCTAAGAGAACATTTGGTAAATCTACAAGAAGACGATCAGTTTCCCCAATTCGAAGGGCATAACCAATAGTTTATACATCAAGAAGAAGAGGGAGATCATTAACAAGACAGCCATGTTCTTTTTCAGCTTCACCAAGTTACAGAGTACCGGTTCAGCCTGTACCGATTATACAAGCAACAAATTTCAGAACAGCAGTAGTTCCAATGGCAGCTAGAGCACATGCTTTTGTTCTGTTTGACGGGGGCAGCCCGTTAGATTTAGCTTTGCATGATGATATACCAGTAGCAGCACTGAAAAGTTTTCCTTTCTTCACTGGTGAGGATCAGACTACGCTAGTTGAACATATTAGAGACATAGCCTCATTATGTGGAGTTCACCATGTGACTCAAGAGAACGTGGCTTTAAGATTGTTAGCAGCATCATTCAAGGGTAAAGCATCTCAGTGGTTTCGTGGCTTACCAGTTCGTAGCATCCCGACATGGGATGACTTAGGAGACAAGCTGACAAAGCAATTTTCAGACAAGTCCAATCATTTATCTCCAGTTGAACAAATGACGACTATTAAGAGAGCGCCACAAGAACAAATGATGGACTTTAATTTCAGATTCCAAAGGACATGGGATCGAATTCCAGCCATGGTAAGGCCTACTCCTGACCATGCTTTTCTGTACTTTCTTAGATCATTGCACAGTGATATTTCCTTAATGATACAGTCAATGGGTGGGTTAACCTTACCAGCAGCATATGACATTGCCATTAGAGCTGAAAATTGCCTCATACAAGCTGGTAAACTTGCCCCAAGACCTCCTATGCCAATTTTCCCTGAAGTACAGCCATACATGCCCATCCATGTACCTCCAATAGCCGCTATACCTGCTGTTCCAGCCTTAGGTTTCCAAGCAGCAATACAAAATAATGCTATTCCAGCAAATTCTGATTTGCAAGGTCTAAAAGATACCCAACAGCAGTTAATGAATGACCAACAGCAAATGGCCAAGTTACTTCAAACTGTGAGTAACAATTTAGTAAGTCTTAAAAATCAGCAAGGTCAAAATTTCAGGCCTAATCAATCATCCTTTCAAGCAAATAGGCCTGCCTATCAAGCTGATTACCAGGGACAAAAGAGGAATTTTAACTTTAGGCCTAATCAGCCATTTAACCCAGCTGCTGCTAGCTCTTCAAAAGAGCTGATACCAATACAGAATAATTTAGCGCAGGATTATGTTTGGTGTTATCCCTGCAATCAGCCTCATAATCAGGCTACTTGCATGAACGGGGTGATTAATCAAGCACTTATGGTGCAAAATAGTTATGCTGCTCCTGAACAAATAAATAAGGAGGATAGTGATCAACAGAATGAACAAACACAGCAAACTGACCTTGACGTTGCCATGATGAACTGGAAAGGAAGTGAGTTTTGCGGAGTTAATCATGTGCAAGGTCAAAATCAGTCAGCCGCTTCTATTGCAGCCAATACGAGGGCCAAAAAGAGGGCATTTGACCTTAGACAGCAAGCTGTCCCTGATAAACAACAAGCAAAAAAAGACAAATAGCCTGCTGTTCACCAGAAAAATCAAGATTTTACAGCCCAACAGGGGCAAGTTCAGTCTTCAAAAGATCAGAATGTTCATGTTTTGACGAGACAACAAGCTGAATCATCAAAGGAGCAGCCCAAAATTCAGTTTCAGCCTCAAGCAGCTCAAGTAGATGCTACTGTTCAAAAGGTACAATCAAAGGTTGGTGGTTCTTCCTTTAATATCGTTGAGCATATGAAAAAAACAACTGTTGGCATCACCATGATAGATGCATTACGTTTGCCTGGACAAAAAGAAAGCTTGCAAGAAGCATTGGCTAAAATATCAATTTCTGACAAAGTGAATACAGAACAGCCAAGTGTTCTTGCAAACAGTTCAGATCAAAAGCAAGGACAGCCAGTTAAAGAGGTAAAACCACTTCCTTTTTATGTTAGTTTAATAATTGGTGATAATATAGTGCATAACTGCATGATCGACAGTGGAGCAAGCAGCTCAATCATGCCCAAGCAGCTGGTAGACAAGTTAGGTCTCGAGTATGAACCTTTGTCAAAAGGGGTAGTTCAATTAGACGGTACAGCTATTAAGTCTGTAGGAGTTATCAAAAATCTGCCCCTTACATTGCATGCATGTCCAAATTTTCAAATACCACAGGACATTTATGTTATTGATCTCCCACCTTACTTTGCCATCTGCTTATCTAGAGATTTCACTGCAAAGTTAGGTGGTTATTTGTCATCGGACTGGTCTCACATGTTTTTCAGAACCAGATACGGTACCAGAGTTACCATTAAATCAGAACCATTAGCTAAAGACCATATTGAACCTTATGTTCCGAACCCCATAAACGCAAACCTAGCTTTCCATGATCAGGAGGAGCATTCCGTGACTCTCGACCCCACTGTACCTATAGAAGGCATACCAGACATAAATCTAGATGAGTGGGCAGCCGAGAATCACGAGATTGATCCGTTCAATCTCATAGATGAAGTAGGTTTGGGCATTTATATGATTCAAGAACCTGATGCAGTTATTCCGAATCTGGTTAAGGAAGAAAAACAGCAAGTACAGCACTTTGAACAGCTTTGGAAGCTTTATTTTGACGGTTCTAGGAGTAAAATTGGTGCTGGTGGAGGTGCTGTTCTGATTTCGCCCGAAGGGGACATGTATTATTCAGCGTTTAGATTTGCTTTCAGCTGTTCTAACAATGTTGCTGAATATGAAGCATTAGTACATGGCTTAGAATGGGCCAGAAAAAGGAAAATTAAGTGCTTACAGGTGTTTGGCGATTCAGAATTAATAGCAAATCAAGTCAGAAATATGAATTTAACAAAGAATGATTTGCTGAAGTTATACAAACATCGTGTTTGGGGCCTAATTGAGGAGTTTGATGCATTTAATCTGCAATCAGTGCCCAGACTGCAGAATAAGCAAGCTGATAAACTTGCTGCTCTAGGGTCACAGTATGATATCCCAGCTAAAATTCACAATGTGGAGGTACAACAGTACGTGAAGGTAGTTGTTAGACCTTCGGTACCTGATAATAACATAAGTTGGCAAATTTTTGATAGTGATGAACAGATATGTCATTTTCTGATGGAGGAGGCTGAGTTTTCTGCTGGAAACCAGCGTAAGTTTGATCAGCAATATGGTGATCAAATCATGCAGTTAAAGTCTAATAAACTGCCAAAAGGGTTGGTGACTCTTGAGTCAATTTTCAACACTGATGACCAGGTTAGGAAAGATAAATCTGGTATCACAGTGAAACAAGAACATTACGAACAAATAGAAATATTCAAAGATAAGCTCCTTAAGCTTTGGAAGATCTGCACAAAGGAGGAGCAACAAGCATTCATCTTACTTTGCCAAGAATTCAGCGACATATTCGCTTGGCAATATGGAGATTTGAAGGGTTTTAATCCCGAATTAGCTCAGCACACAATTGAGCTCGAGCCAAATGCTAAACCGGTGAGACAGAAGCAGAGGCCTCTGAACCTGAAGTTAGAACAACTGATGAAAACAGAATTAAATAAGTTGATCGAAGGTAGCATAATATTTCCAATCAAGCACACTTCATGGGTGTCAAATTTGGTGCCTGTCAGGAAGAAGAGTGGAGAGATAAGGTTGTGCGTTGATTTCCATGATCTAAATAGAGCTTCACTCAAAGATCACTACCCACTGCCTTCAATGGAACAAATATTGCAGGTTGTTTCAAGATCAGAAAGGTTTTCATTGCTGGATGGGTATTCGGGTTATAATCAAATCTTGGTGAAAGAGGAGGATCAGTATAAGACAGCTTTTATCACCAAGTGGGGTACGATGGCTTATAGAAAGATTTCGTTTGGACTGTCAAACGCCGGAGCCACCTTTCAGAGAGCAATGGATATGGCTCTCCAAGGTTTGATTAACAATTTGTTCTTGTTTACCTGGATGATGTTACTGTTTTCTCACATAATGCTGATGATCATTTCAGTCACCTTAGACAGATTTTTGAGAGATGTAGGGAGTATGGAATCTCATTAAATCCGAAGAAGAGTATTTTTGCTATACACGAAGGTAAGCTTTTGGGTTATATCGTTTCAAAGGATGGCATTTCTATTGACCCAGAACGTATTGCAGCCATACTGGCTTTACCACTGCCCGCTCACAAAAAGGGTTTGCAAAGTTTCCTGGGCAGAATTAACTTTGTAAGGAGGTTCATTCCAAATGTTGCAGCCTTGTTACAGCCATTGACAGCCATGCTGAAGAAAAATATTCAATTCAGCTGGTCAAAAGAAGGAAAGAGCAGTTTTGAACAGATTAAGGAGGCACTTGCGGCAGCCCCTACTCTTATAAATCCTGATTTTGAAAAGGATTTCATATTGTACGCATTCGGAGGAGTGGAAACCATCTCCGCAATGCTCTGTCAGCAAAATAATGAAGGTATGGAACAGCCCATAGCTTTTTTCAGTCAAGTCTTGCATGACTATGAAACAAGATATTCATTCGTTGAGAAACATGTACTTGCCGTAGTAAGAAGTCTGAAGAAATTCAGACATATGCTGTCCAATAATAAGATAAATCTGCTGGTAGCTCACCCAACGGTCAAAGAATTTCTGCTGAATAAAGACATTAATGACAAGCGAGCAGGCTGGATAACCAAAGTTATGGAGTATGACATCTGCATAAAAGTTACCAAGCTTGTTCGAGGTAAAGGACTGTGTGAACAGCTTGCAGAAAATGAGGAAAACAGCAGTAAAGAAGTTGCTGCAGTTCTGAAAAATGAAGATGAATCTGCTGTATCTGATGTTTCAGCTAGTTGGATCCATCAAATGATCCATTACTTGTATACTGGCGATTGCCCAAAAGGTATGGATAAATCTAAACGAAGATATTATAGATTGCAGGCAATTCCTTATGCAGTAATAAATAATGTTTTGTATAAAAAAGATTTCAATGGAATATTCCTCAGATGTATTTACCCAGATCAGATTGAAAGAATTCTGGAGGAATTCCATGATGGACCTGCTGGAGGTCACTTTGCACCTCGTACTACAGCTTTGAAGATTATGAGGGCAGGCTATTATTGGACAGATCTTTTCAAAGATGCACATATTTATGTTAGAAAATGTGCTAAATGTTCACTTTTTGCAGGAAAATAGAAGTTAGCAGCCCTGCCCCTGAGTCCAATTCAGGTTGAGCAGCCATTCGAAAAGTGGGGACTTGACTTTATCGGTCCTATTAACCCACCATCAAGTGCAGGTCACAAGTGGATCTTGACAGCAACAGATTACTTCACAAAATGGACGGAAGCAGTTGCTTTAAAGGATTCAAATGAAACTTCAGTCCTTAATTTTTATCAAGACATTGTTTCCAGGTTTGGTACACCCGAATCTATTATTTCGGATAATGCTTTAGCTTTTGTTGGCTTAAGAGTTTCAGATTGGTCAGTAAAAAATAATGTTTATTTGAACACTTCGTCCAATTATTACCCTCAAGGTAATGGACAAGCTGAATCAACAAACAAAAATCTGATAAAGATCATCAGGAAAACAATTGTAGATAATCAGAGGTCATGGCATGACAAGCTTAAATTAGCCCTTTGGGCTGATAGAATTACACCAAAATGGTCAACAAGTTTTTCACCATATGTTTTGGTTTATGGAAAGGAGGCCAAATTGCCTATATCAATAGAGTTCCCAACTTTGAGTTACATAAAGGAATTGGAGTTACTTGAAGAGGAGCCCATGCAAGTTAGACTTGCTGAGTTAACAGAGTTGGACGAGAACATGAAAGAAGCTTTCAGAAAGCTTCAAATTTATCACTCTCAGATGAAAAAGACATTTGACAGAAAATCAGTTGCATGAATCTTCAATGAAGGTGACTTAGTTTTCAAATGGGATGAGTTGAAAAGCAGGCCTGGCAAACATTCTAAATTTGACGCCATGTGGGATGGCCCTTATGTTATAACAGCAAAGAAGGAACACAATGCTTTCCAACTCTCAAAGCTGGATGGTGAGGTATTGCCAATCCCTGTTAACGGGATTCATTTGAAGCAGTGTTATTAAGCTTCAGGCTTTCAGCTGTACATAGTAGGATAGATTTCCAGTTTTAGTACGCTTTCAATAAGTGCAGTTGCTGCACCCGTTTTTCAAATTCTATCATAAACAGAATTTCTGTAGTTTCTTTCAGTTTTTGTTTGTGCTGAGTTACATTTTCAGAAAATTAAAGAGCAGAGAAGGACTCTATGCCCAATGAATATGCTAGGCAACTGGTCTATTGTGTTTAGCAGGCAAACACTCCGCAGAGGTCGCCAATTTGTTACCTATTTTTCACTCTACGCTCAATAGGTAGAGCTGAATAAAGTTCAGCTCTTATAGGTACAAGTTGTTTTCCAGATTTTGCTGATAAAGTGTTCGTTTAATCATCAATGATGTCATCTTACAAATGTATCATAAGTTTGTTGTGCAAGTGTTTAAAACAGAAAATTAAGGAAAATTGCATAATAATACTTTTATTCATTTCGTGAAAATGTTGAATCTCGCACAAGCCGCGAGAGTAACTGAGATTGTTTCTGACAATCAAAAAATTGAATACTAAATCTAAACACAGGCCACACTACTGTAAATAGCATGAGCGTAAAAAAGAAAGCAATTCATCATTGCCTGTTACGGCGAATCACTTCGTTGGTGCCTTTAGCCATCGAGCCTTCAAGCAGTTGCAGCCTCGCTTCATCGCTCCGCATACCTGCAAAATCATTAAGGAAATAATGTTAGAGTTATACTCTAAGCAATAGTGAATTACTTTCTGCCTTACGCCTATGCTACAGACAGAAATGTAATTTGCGTTAAACCGAGCGTTCATCAGATGATTGCAAGAAATCAGCAGAAAAACATAATGCAATGAAAGCTTTCAGCTTCTTTTATTTTGACTAACATGTTTGTTTCAGTGTGCAGGAGCAGGTTTTTCATATTCGAATTCATTTCAGCTGATATGTGGAGTAAAACGGGCTCCCACAAGGGTTGAGCCCGGCATATCAGATTTTCAATTACAGAGCCAGAAAGGAATACAGTACAGTAATATCAAATGATTAAAACAGTCTAAATCAGCATATTTGAAATGATTGAGCAGTTATAGTTTCCAGAAAATCAAAGGAATAGTAAAGTATCATGGCAGATAACAGAGCATTCAACATTTTATTTTGTTTCTTACACCACCAAGTGCATGCACTGTCTACAGGAGATTCAAGATAACAGAATTTTCATGTTCAGCAATTACAATGATAAGAACAATGCTGTTTTGATGTTTTGGTAAAGCATTTACAGTTTGAGTTATTTTTAAGCAATCTCAGTCTATAAATAGCAACATAAACAGCCACATCAAGGTACCAGTTATCCATCACAAAGAAATATGTTACAGCATCTTCATGAGTTACAATTTTCAGTCAATACAAGATATAGAAGGATGTTGACAGTCCCAAGCGACGTTGTCCCAGATTCCTAGAGATTTTCTGTTCTTGTTTTCTACCAGTTTGAAGTTCAAAACAAAAGGAATAAGCTATCTACAGAACATTATGAGTGCAGTTCAACATTTATATTGGATAAGTAATGAAATATGATGGAATATCAGGCAGTATTCATGTTCGAAAGATACAGTCATTCAATGGAATACAGTTACTTTAACCAATGAAGCACCCAAAGATGCAATTTCAAATAAACCCAAATATGTTTTGAAAGACACAAACAGGCAGCATGGAGACACTGGTAAAAGCTAAGATATGTTTTTTTTTTGAAGAAGACTTGCTTGCTAACTAGTAATAGCTCATGAGGTTTAGCACAGTGGGTCTTAAAGATCGAATAGTAATGAGAGAAAAACAGATATTGTCTCATGGCCGTTTCCATGATAGTGATCATGACAGCCACAGCAGTAAAAGGGAATATACAATTATCTTGATCAAATCCAGCTATCATGAATGAATAAATACAATACATATTTTATATGCCATTTCGTGAAAAGTGCATAAATTCAGATCTAAGCATAATGTTTCAGCTTTTATGCATTGAAGCAAAAACAGATATCATATGCTGCACCCAGTTTTCAATGAGCCAAGGAGTGATGGATGCTTATGCAATATAACAGTCAGATGTATTGTCTCATGGTCATTTCCAGCTCACAGCCAATAAAACAGTGCTCACGGTGCCATCAATTTGAAGGGAGAAATAACAGAATTTGCTCAGTTCAACAAAAAAAAAACGAAAATATCAAAAATGCCTCAAGCCATGGACAATGGAAAGTGGAATTATATACAGAGAAATTTCTACCCAGAATGGAATATGATATGATGGTTTCTTATGCTCAGCTATTGTAATGAAACTCAGACACAGGGGAATTTTCTTCAAAATATAAATCAGAGTCATAAAATAAGCATGAGTTTGAGCCATGATTTTTACTATCAACGAAATATGTCAAAAAACGAATGCTACAGAAGATGCAATGGAAAGGCTAATTACCCAGATAAGTTTTTAAACTGGAGAATGCATTCTCTTCATTTTTATGAATTTTTGAAGTTTCAAACGCAGAAAACACAAAAAATAGAATATTATTTGTAGTACCTAGAAATCAGAAAGGAAAGTTTACTGTCATGTGCCTGAAGAGAAGTTTTTGCGTACACCCAGATGGGGTTCTTATTGAGGAAAAGTATATGCTTAGTATATCAACTCGTTTTATAGTGAGAGAGCTTTCAAAAGCTTGCTAACCAGAATACAAAAGGATAACTGTAGGTTGGTTGTTTTCAAAGGTTAACTAGTGATATTGCGCCGCCTTTTCATCAAAAAATATGTGGTCAAAGTCCAGAAATTGCTAAGGAATCACTAGATTAAGGTTAGCCGCGGCCAAAGACAGAAATATCTGATGCTTATGTCCATTCTTAGCTGAGATATTATGTTAAAATTCAATGACAGAGGTATGAAAGCTTACCACGTTTTTATGAGGTTTCATTTTTATACTGGCTCTCTTCAGATCATTCTTCCAGCATCGACTTCAATGGAAAGAGATTTTAACAGAGGACAGAAGCAGATGACAAAATGTCAGAATATTATCATGGTCGCGCCCATAAGATAGCAAAATTTCCATGTAAATGCCCAAAAAGAGCTCAGATTTGTGGCAAATAAGTTCCGTCTTACCTGTTACGCCCAGAATATGTCAAAAGATCATGGAAATCGACAGAAAATTGCAGAAGTCGAGCTTGAAACCCTAGTGAAGCCGCGGCCAGCTCCTTCGAGAAGTTTCTCTCTAAAAAGTCAATGTGATAATGATGGATTTTAGGGTTCGATAATCTTTTTTCACCCTAAAACATGCTTTTGAGAATTCGACAATGATTTTATTAAATCATGATGTTTTATTTATTTTCGTGCCAAAGTTTCTTTATCATCATATGGTCGGCCTATTATCATGAAGGAAATGATGTGTGTAATTTTATTAAAAGAATGATAGTCGACCAAGCTTCCAATTGTATTATTATATTTATAATTTGCATTATTCAATGAATAGCTAATTTGTTAAATGATATACCACATATCATTTAATAAATTAGTTATTTTAAACATGCAAATTATAGATATTTTAATACAATTTAAAGATATTATATCAGGCAAAGTTAACTGAGGGTGTTAGATATTTTTATCGTGCACATGTAATAGAAGTGGAGTTTTAGTTCCTATGGGCGAAATTGATAAAAACGAGGCAGTTTTGCATGCTTTGAGCCACTTTTTCAGGGAGTTGCAGTTCAGTTGGAATAATGCATGTATCAGTTATGACTTGGCAGTGAATTTGAGCTTAATTGGACTCATTTTTACTTGAGTTTGGTCACTTTTTCAGGAGATTTTCACTTGTGCTCGGATTTCACATTGTAATTGTCATCTTTTCACTCTCTGATGACTTTCAGTTCTTTCTGCATGCCTTTTGGAAGGTTTTTGTATATATTGAAAAACTTAACTGTTTTTCATTCTAGTTCTTGTTTTCTGCCTTTGCCTTCAGCAAAGAAGATCATCTTGTAACTCAGCTTTCAGATTAATACAACAGTTTTATTACAGGTTCAAGGTGTGTAAATGCAGAAGATTCCTTTGAGTTCAATACTTTAGAGTTTGCCTTCTAGATTCCGAGCATCGTTTTGTGAAGAATCTGATCGAAGAATTACTGTGTTTCAGTTTTGAAACCTCTGATTTTTTTTGTCTTTTTCATATATCTGTATGCAATTCAGTTTAAAATCACTGGTTATCCACTGTGCTTATTAATAAATTAATACATTTTGTCGTGAAAACTTGTTTTCCCTCAATATTGCATTAGATCAAAGCCTTTGTTTAAATCATTCAAGTGATTAAATTATTGAATCTGGTTGTGTAGATTTGAGTTTTAAGAAGTTTATTGTGAGTCATATTTGCAGGGAATTATCATTTAGGTGCAATCACCTCTCGTAGCTTTAGGATTTCAGTTCAAGCAGGCTCTCTTTCTCTTTCCCAGCCAAGTCAGTTAGTTTTAGGAAGTTTTTTTCATCAGGGAACCAGCCCTCTCTGGAGATTGATTCTCAAAATTAGGCAACCCACAGGCCTGAGAATCATTCCATGTTTCAACATATTGCTAGATTTAACTAATCGAGCGTTCGGGTGCAATCTTTTTTGATAACAGGCACATGGAGACATTACATAATGAGTGTTTACAAGAATATAAGGTAGTTTAGAAGTTAAAGGTTGATATCAAGCACCTTGAGGCTCAATTAGGAAATGTTCAATTTACCTATAATGATTGTGTAAATAATTTTGATAGATCAAAATTCAAAGGTGTTATTGCACAAATTATAAAATTTAAAGATGCCTCGACAAGCACAATCATATCACTCACAACCCACTATGTTTTTCCAACCTGAGATTATTTTGTACATTTATTTTTCCATTATATGAGGAAACTGAAATGCAATTTTTACTCTACCTAAGACTTGTGCTAAATTTTGAAGGTGTATTTCATTATATTCATACTATATAAATAACAAAAACTTTTTAAGACATTCATACTATTTTGTAAAATTCCATGTTGGAAAACAATAGGTGTTATAAAACCTGCAACCCGCATAGTGTTGTAAAACCCTCTACATGTAACGACCCAATTGGTTAGTCACCCCTTAGCTCAATTTGGCTAGTTTAATGTAACCCCCACTTGCAACTTTGCCCCATGCTCTCCACCCTTTAGATTTAAACATACAAAATGAAATAACTGAAAACCCACATTGTGTTATTTGACCTCTAATCAATCTATGCATTTATTTTACAATCATATGAGGAAATTAAAACACAATTTTTAGTCTACTTGAGACTTGTTATAAATTTTGAAGAGTTACTTTAATTACATTTGTACTATCTAAATAACAAAAGGTTTTCAAGATGTTCATACTGTTTTATAAAATTCCCGCCCACTTGCAACTCCTCCCCATGAGACAACCCTTTACATTTAAACATGCAAAATCAAATAATTGGCATCCCACATTATGTTTTCCAATTTGCAATTATTTTGTGTATTTATTTATCAATCATATGAGAAAATTTAAATGCAATTTTTTTTGTATTGATAATAGAATAACAATTTATAGTTTATAAGAGGAGAATTCTAGCTCACTTTTCGCCATAATATACATTGACAACTCTTTCTGTATTTCCAAAATGGAGGTATAGACCTACGAACAATTCAATTATAGCAGTATATGTAGTCCAAAATTTATTTCCTTAGCATTTTACAGAAGTGAGATAACATTACAAAAAACCAAATAAGAGCCCAAGCAAGGATAAGCATAGCAACCCATATGGTAGAAGGGTACGTGATTATGCCAGATCATTTCTTATATTATATACCAAAAAAGGTTTGGCTGCCACGAGAGAGCTTAGTTCTTTGCATTGTTACTATTTACTTTAGAATCACCACACTCAGCCTCTTGAGCATCATCTTGTACCATAGAGATATTCTCTGAGACATGCGCCACATTATATATCTCTAGGCATGTTTCCAACTCCTTGGTTCCCCACTGCTGCTTCATTGAAAACTCTTTGGAATTCCCTCAACATGCTGAGGAAGGTCTCTAAGTTATTATAGTTATGGTGCCATGTGTGCCCATACTTAACCTCTGATTTGTTCACCATCACTATGCCATTAGTTATCAACCTCATAAAATTGGCCATCGAGATTTCCATGGTCACTGTAACCTACAAAATGATAGAGAGGAACTTGAGTCTTTGTTAGACTTAGTAAGCCCTTTGCCACTCCCTTGAAACTTTTCCTCATTCCTAGCCTTCCAGATGAACCATAAAACCTCAGTGGTGAGACAGTCCCAAAAAAATTGATATTCTTTTTTTAGCTTTCTTGAATTAAATAACACATCATGCCAACTAATCTTTCCATTTTCATTCCAAATTGACATGTTATTACAAAAGATATTCCAAACCTCTTTGGCATAGAAATAGTCAAAAAATATATGTAAAAGAGTCTCAGGGGTCCTGCATACGTTGCAAATGTCCACATAAATATGATTAAGTTTGAAAGGAATTTTCTATAACAATAGTTGTCATCTAAAACATTCCTTTTTTTGGTTCTTTCACATTCTTCCAAATAGAAGAAATGACATTTTTTCCATTTAGAGTCATCAATATTCAGCCCCCAACAAGCATTTACATGCTCTCTAATTGAATTTTTTTTCATTAAATCCTTATACAGATTCTTAGCTTTAATTTCAATTAATGGAGTACCATCATTCTAGATCAGGTCAACATCAATATAACAATTTTCAATAGAATTCACAAGAAAGAAATCATCTTTACAAGCATCAACAATTACATTATAGGTCCTAACATTGGAGATATCTAGATTGAATTCATTAACCAACTTGTCTAAGGACTTTAGATGCCCATTTTCAAGGATGTTATGGAAAGTTTGGATGCTATCCTGGCTCCACTTTTTGGCAGAGCAACCCTGCAAAAGGGCAAGAGGCTTGTTGTTATTCTAAGGGTTCCACCAAAGGGAGCAACAAGATTAGCACTTAGGGTTATTATTAGCATGGATATTATAGCCTTTGAAACTAACTTTATGCTTAACTAGCTCCTAAGCCTTCTACAGGATTTTAAAAACCAATGATCTAGCTGGGGGACATGGGGTGTTTGTTTAGGAGAATATTACACAAGGGTAACTTCTTACAGGATTTTTCCTACTTAGGAGTGGCTTGGAGTATATTATTTCTTATAAGAACCTTACATGGCTCTTTGCCTATCATGGCTTTAGCAATCCACTTGACAACAAGTATAGTTCCTTGCACTCTTAGGTCATTGAGACCAAGAACCCCATCCATTTTATCCATACAATACCACTCCCACTTAACCATGTGCCTTTTTTTCTTTTTCTTTACGTCAAACCATAGAAAATAACTAATCCTTTTTTGGATCTCATTCACTTGATAATTGCTGAAGAACCAAACCGAAGCAAAGTAGATGCTATAAGATGAGAGGATTTTTTGGCAGACTTGGATCCTCCCTGCAATGGAGAGATATTGTCTATTCCAAGTTTCTAGTTTTTTTTACAATTTTCTCACTTATCCACAATCACATTTCCTTTAGGTTGGGGCAGATAGCAAAGGGAATCCCGAGATATCTAACCAACTTGTTGGGACCACCCCATTGAAACTCAAAATTTTGTAGCCAGTTAGGGGGAGATTTTGACCAGCCAAGGAGGATGGACTTTCCTACAGATATTTTTGCTTCAGATGCCTAACATAATAGATTCAATTTTTCCATAAGAGTTTCCAAGTTCCTCTCCTATGGTTCAATAAAAGTGGTTGTGTCATCCACAAATTGAATGTTGACAAGTTCATTATGATCTAGAAATGTGATCCCCTTGACCTTCAAGGAGCATGATTGATCTCTTAACAGATAATGAAGGGCGTTAGAGGCTATCAAAAATAGGGTGGGTGCAAGGGGGAACCCTTGTCTAATAGATTGACCAAGGGTGATTTCCTTAGACAAAATTCCATTAACATCAACTTGGGCTACTGCATCTTTGAGCAAGATGCCAACTACTTTACAATATTCCTCCAAAAAACCAAATGCTTCCAACACTGACCTTCGAAAGGGCCACTCAACTCTATCATATGCCTTTTCAAAGTCTAGCAGTAGCATGGCAGAGTTCTAATTAGACTGCTTGGACTATTCCATGGCCTCCCAACTTGTAATCAAGTTGTCCAAGATGTATCTCCCTTTTATGAACCCAGACTGAGTGTTATTTATGAATTTAGGGAGGATATCCACCAGCCTTAATGCTAGGATTTTTGCCAAGATTTTATAGAAAACATTACAAAGAGTTATGGGTCTCCAATTCTTTATTAAAGTCTTATATCCTCCTTTAGGAAGCAACTTTATGATGCCTTTGTTTATTTTTTTTCCCAATGAGCCATTTTTTAGAGCCTCTTGATAGACCTAGAGAAAATCTTCGCTTATCCATTCACTAAAGGTTTTGTAAAATTCCACAAAGAACCCATACCAACCAAGAGATTTATCATTCTGCATGGCACAGATGGCTCTTAAGACTTCTTCTTTGGTTATACTAGTAGCCAATTTGAGGGCATTTTCCAGATCAATTTTTTTGGGAATGAGACCTTTTACATACTCTCTAGATACCTTATTTTTCTCTTGGTTCCCTTCCAAAGTGAACAACTTCTGGTAAAAGACCTAGAATTGGTTCACAATCTCTTCCTGAGTGGATAGTGTCTTCCCTTCCTCACATATTTTCCCAATTTGTTCCTTACAACTTTTCTCTTTGATGTAGTTGAAGAAGAATTTGGAGCCCTTGTCCCCATGGCTCAACTAGTTGAGCTTGGCTCTGATTTTAAGACCTTTAGTTTTATTTATTTGCAGCCTCTTGAGGTCATTTTTGGTTTGAGCAAGGACATCACTAAGCTCAACATTGGTTGGGTCTGTATGAACTCTTGTTTTAGCCAAAACCAATATTTCTTGAAGCTCTTTCTTAGTACTTTGTGATTCCTTGGCGCTTTTCTTTCCAATGGTTTGCAACAAATTCTTCCACGCCTCCACATTCTATTCCCACCTTGCAATGGAACTTTCTCTTTTAATAGCCATTTATTTATTTCCTTGATGGAGGCTATTCCATCCCTATAGTCTTCATCTTGTAGGAGCTAGGAATTGAGGATGAATTTAGGGCTCTTAGGGGTCTCATTGGATCTATTTTGGATGGTGGACACTTTGGTTTTTTATGGGATGGTGATCAGATAGTGTATGGGGGTATACACAGACCTTTTGTCCAGACTTTTGGAGTGAAATTTAGAGCATCCTTGTTCACATAGAATCGTTCAAGCCAGAAATAGATCTTGTTTCTTCCTTGTTGTGCATTGCACTAGGTATACCACACCCCTTTATAGTCTTTTTTTCCTTTTTCTAAGGGATCGACTAAACTTAGTTTATTTTTCAACCTTTGCCAAAAGTGCCTCTCGGCTCCCTTCTAGGCCATGTCCACACCACCCCATTTGTCTTCTAAATTCTCCACCATATTGAATTTTCCCCCAATCACCTAGGGGACTTTGGGTAGCTAGGATGACATCCACTACCATAGTTGTGTTCTTTCCCTATGATCATTAGATGCATAAACTGAACCAATTCCCTGACATTCCCCATTTTTTCCAGTACAACCCACACCAATCTATTGCAAGGGGATATGCCATGTCTAGTTATGAATTGTTTCCAACTGTTGAGATGAGGATAGTTGTCCCCCCTCTTCCCCTTTCATGCTTTGTTGACAATTGGCAAGAGTCCTTCCAGAAAAAACTTGAGATTAACTTCTAGGGTGAATTTGATTGCCTTGGTTTCTTACAGGAGGACAACATCCTTCTTAGGTTCAAGATTCAAAAATATTTTGACAATATATTTCCTATTCAAGGATTCTAGCCCCCGAACATTCCAAGAGACCAGATTAAGATTCATATTCACTTATCATGGGGGTGTCATCTTGGCTACTCTTAAAGTTCTCAAAGCATTTGGTCCATGGGAGATTGAATTATTAGACTGGTATTTTTCCTTTTATGTTTTACCAGTTGTAGGTTCGAGTTGCCAGATACTAGATTTGTTACAAGTATGAGTGAGTTTGGTGGTGTTGTCATTAATGTTTTCATTGATGTCAACACATTATAGGTTGTTACAGAAAAAGGAAACAAGTGATTGAAAAGTGGTGCATGTATAATTGAGATACTATTGAGATGTTGTGAGTACATGGAGCTAACTTTATAGTGTTGCAAGTGTGTTGATATGATGAGTTACCAAGTGCTTTTAGAAAATTAATAAATAGTGAAGACAAAGTTGTGTGTATGTTCAAAATGTGCTCTGGTATGTGCTCTGAATTTCTTCTATGTTGATCCTATGCTTGTGCAGATCTGAGGTGTTGTTTATGGGTATGCATGGGTGATATATCCTAGATTGTAACTTTTGGTTTAATGAAGATTAAAAGTTGTGCTCACCAATTTGTGAATTGGTCTAGTAGAGTTGTTTGTCTATGAACTGGGAGAAATGTACCCGCTCCACAGTCCTCTACTGGTTTGTTTCAGGTCTTGTGGATCTAGAAGAAGACTTGTAATGGTGTTATTTGTATTGTATAAAAGGTGTTTGTGGTTTGGTGCTCCAGAAGATGAGTTTCAGAGGTGTGTGTGTTTCTGTACAGCCCAGATGGACTGATGGAAAATGTTTTGTGTATGAAGGTTGTTGCATTTTCTGCGGATGAATCTGAAGGAATCTAAGATGTGTTCCAGTGTATGATGAAGCATGTTATGTGGTCTGCATGTTATCCTCTTGTTGCGAATGTGCGTAATTCAAAGTTCATTAGTGTTTTCATTAGGTTTTTTTGACTTGGTTTTTACATGTCATGAGAAGGATAAGTATCAATTGAGGAAGCATGTGAATTATTCGAGACGATGTTTTGGGTCTTGGTTAATTGTTGGTTTGGTCTACTCTTATTCTCTTCCACCGCATGAATGTTGAGTTGCCGACCTAATTTGAGTTTGTAAAATGAAGAGTGTGTGTTGACCTTGGAGAAAGTTCATAAGGTTTAAAATGGTATAAATACAAGTCGAGATGTTATGGATTGCAAGGAAACAAGTAAGAGAAGCAAGAGTGTGTGAAAGTAAATTGAGGTAGTAGTACTTTAATGTGTTATAATCCTGAAAGCAATGAGGTGATGGTGTCTACAATTCTTTGATCAAGGCTACAGATGTGTGGAAGTTGTTGTGGTGGATATTCTATTGCATTGAGAAAGTGTTCTCTGTGTAACATTCTTATTTCCATATTTTTGTATATGTAGGCAGTGAGCCTCCCTGTTGGACAGTGAGTCATGTCTTGGGTAGTGATCCCTTTGGCAGTGATCCTCTTTGTAATTGGTTTTGCAATTACTTTATATTGTGAGTTAATCCTCACTATGGTTTTTACCTCATTGGGTTTTCCATGTAAATTCGGTGTTTCCTATGTTCATATTACTTTCTGTTATTTGCAATTCATGCTCATTCTTAATAGCAGATTAAAGCTGATGTGAAGATTAATAATTTTTTGAGATTTGTGAATGTGATTGGTGACAACAGATTCACCCCCCCTTTCAGTTGTCTTGTGCATTTCAACAAGAATTCCATATTTCCTCGACCTTCTTGGCCCTTTCCTTGATTTATGACTCTTTTGTGTTTTACCCTTGGTGATAAATGTGGATATAAATTTCCTTGAGCTCCCTCCGGGTGGTTTATATTTTGCTAAGTCCAACCCGCGCCCCATACATTTGAACATCATCGAGCCCCTATTTGAAAATCACCACTGCTGCCACGTGTCTGCCAGGCACTCCTTGCAAGGATTCCCTCCTATGTTTCTTTGGTGTTCGCCTCCATGCTTCCACATGTCAACAATGCAGGCATTTAAAATCCTGCTTCCTTCGCTTCTTGCTCGAGCCCCATCTGCATGCCACGTAGCATCGATCCGCGTACACTTTTTGGAAGACCCCACAATCAGCGTCGGTAGCAAGGATTTCTCCATGTGTCTTCCCCACGTGGTTTTTCCTCGCAAGGAGGGAGGAATAAACCACAGGCTCTGACCTATCACCACGTGTCCTAATTGACTTCATTATTGAGTGACACTTGACTACACGAGGTTCTGCTGGGACCACCGCTATCATTCGCATGGGATGCACCTGACTCAAAGGTGACTACGTTCTATGGATCAAATATTTTTCTATTGCAATAGCCTTAGGAAATCATTGCTCTGGGAATCATTTCTCTTGATAAGGGAATCTTTCTGTTACTGGCTTGCCAGATGGTGGGATTGTTTTCTTGTATAAACTACTTCTTCCTTCCGAAAAAGAGTTCAGAAGATACATAAAAATTTGGGAAAGACACCGAACCTTTTGTATTATTTTTAGATTATTGTATAAGACCCATAGACTATGCCATTGTTCAGCCTTTCTATTTTCTTAAGCTATTTGACAAAACATTATACTATGCCATTACTGTACTGAATTGTTTATTTACAGAACTTCTATGATTTCAATATAAGTTGCTGATTTAGACCATGTCTTTGAATCTTCTTTTCAGTAAATGTATATGGGAATTATTTTATGTTATTGGATAAATCATTCAGGTTTTCATCTTTGATTTTTGTTATTCTGGGACTTAGCAGATTGTTGAACGGGCCCTTAAATCGCATCTAAAAGATAGATTTACCGTGCCTACATCTATATCTTGGTGCATCGCCTTAGTTAGATCTTTATTTTTATATTTTCTTCCTTTTCCCATTCTAAATCCCCAAATACAGAAGAAGTCAACTTCTTTAAAAACCCAGAGGTCACTTAGTTTAGTGCAATTGGTTCCCCCATTAATTGAGTTTCCGATAAGGCTGTTACCTTGTCATTTTTTGGCATCAATAGTTTCTTTTTCTGGCATACTTGGTGGGATTTCTTAAATGTACCTAAACCTAAAGTGGGTGTATGAGCTATCAGCCTGTTACTAGATCCCAAACAGCTAATAACCCTGGCTAGTTAGTGTTGCCACCAGGAACAATACAAACTGGAACCCATATAGTGAACATTTCGACCCCTCCACCATCCATGTTTCCAATTGCTAACAGAAATTATGTGGCATGGGATGCCAAAATCCCCCTAGTAGCACCAGTAGCACCCATCGTTTGGACCCCTATCTTGGCCTTTTCTTTACAAGCTATACCAAAATTCAGCGGGGATGGCTCAAAAACACCATCTGAACATCTACAAGATGTGGCAGACGTGTGTTTGGTGCACAAAGTCACTGACCAAAATATAGCGCTAAGGTTGCTCGTAGCCTCTTTCAGGGGTAAGGTGCTAGATTGGTACCGACTCTGCAAGTTAACACTATCGGTACCTGGGATCAGCTCAGAGATCCTTTCTATGAAAGGTTCTCAAATGATGGAGATAGGTCTTCACTATATCATCAACTGGTGATCATAAAACAGTCCCCATATGAAGCCATGACTGACTTCAATGCCTAGTTCCATATAACTTGGTAGAGAATTCAGGCTACTATCCACCTTCTAGCCAAGTTGGCATTCATGTTCTACTTGAAATCCATCATCTCCGACATCTCGATGATGATACAGTCTCTTGGCCGAACCACTCTATCAGATGCATACAACATCATTGTCAAGGTGGGGAACAATCTGATAGATACCAAGAAGTTGTCGCCTCAGCCCATTATACCTATATTTCTTGAAATATCAATTCCTGCCTAGGAAATAACATCTACTAGTGTGCCCACTCCTCCTCAATCTATGTACACATATCTAAATGCACCACATAATGTCATTTCTACATCTGGCTCTTTAGAGGAAGAGATGAGCGACGTCAAGGAGATGTTACAGACCATTGCCAATGAATTGACTACCATCAAGCGAAACCAGTCCACGCCTTTGAAGCCAACCTACCAAAATTATCAAGGCGGATGATCTTCTTACCAGCAAAACTAGTTCCAAGGAGGCTCGTGCACAAATCTACAGGCTCAAACAACTAATCAAATAGTGCCAGTACCTACTCCACTGCAGGGTGCTCACCCAAGCTCGAGTAGAGAGCTAACAATAGGGGAAAACAATTTAGTTGATGACATCAACCCCTGGTGCTTTCCTTGTGGTGACACACATATGCCCTGAAACTGCCCGCGTGACAGTCTACAACAAAAGGTGGCAGAACAACGTAGCAAAGGTGTGGCGTCAGAACCTGGAGGTTATGTATATGCCTCTCCACAAATGGAAAATACGGTACTCACCACGCAAATGTAGGGGATGTCCCTGGAGCAAGAAACATATATAGCTCTTGATCACGCGCTCCTCTCATGGATGGAAGAAGAAGAAGCAGTGTTTGCAAATGATGCATCTACATCAAAAACCCCTCAAGTGCAGTCTAATTACAACACTTGCTCTAAGAGGAGATTTACGGGTGAATCAGTCATCCCATAGCTCAAAAGTTCCTCTGACCAAACTCCTAGTACCTCCGCAATTGCACAAAAATTTCAACCGTGAAAGGAAATTGTTATAACTAGGGCTAAGGAACAGAAGCCTTTAAATCCACCACCGTTCAATGTGGTGGAGCAATTGAAGAAATCCTCAACTAATGTGTCCCTTTGGGATATCTTAGCTATCCCAGAGCAGAATTCATTGTTGTAGAAGGCCCTTCGGGAAGATGCCATCATTGAGCCAATAGAGAAATCACCTAAGGGAAAGGTCATTGACCCATCACCTCCTACCAAAGTCCTCACAAATAGTATAGAGGAAGCCTCTACTGAGGTTAGAGATAAGCTGAAACCAAAACCATTTTTCCTAACTCTTATTGCGGGGAAGAAACTATTGCATAATTCCACGATTGACTCTGGTGCTAGCACCACAGTCATGCCCAAGCAGATAGCTGAAGCCTTAGGACTTAGCTATGACCCTTTAAAAAAGGGGGCTATGCAGCTTGATGGGAACAAGGTCAAAATTGTAAGTGTCATCAAGGACCTTCCCTTGACTTTGTTCTCTTGCCCTAGTATCACAGTTCCACAAGATACTATGATCATAGACATTGCCCCCATGTTCAATCTATTCTTATCCTAAGAATTCACTTCAAAGATAGGTGGATATATTTCTTTGGATTGGTCACACTTGATCCTCAGGACCAAGCATGGAGCTAAAATGGAAATAATATCCAAGCCTCTACATTTGGAACATGTGGCCAATGAATCCATGATCAACTTTGAATCTGCTCATACCTCTTTCACCAAAGAGGAAATGTATTGTACTGAGCTACTAGAGGATGAAAGTGACCTGAGATCAAACAGATTCAAAGGATATCCTCTTGAGAAAATATATAGATACTGACCCTTTTAGAAACTATCATGCCACTGGGTTGGGGACCTATGTCATCTATGATGAAGATCAAGTGCTTCCAAAGGTCATAAAGGAACCTGAGAGCAATCAAGCCTCAGAGCTATGATTATTGCACTTTGATGGAGAAATATGCAAAGTTGGTGCAAGAGTCAAAATATGTTTGACATCCCCATTAAATGAAAAGGAACTCTAGTCATTTTGTTTCTAGTTTGCTTGTTCGAACAATGAAGTTGACTATGAAGGCCTAGTGCAAGGTCTAAGCTTTGCAAAGCAGATGGGCATCAAGAAAATAATGGTGTTCAGAGATTCTGAACTAGTGGTCAATCAAGTTTGAGGGATTTCCACAGCCAAGAATGTCCACATGAGATCATATAGACATAGATTTTGGGACTTGATTGAGGGATTTGAAGCCTTCAATATCTAGATAGTGCCTAGAGAGAAAAATACAGATGTTGATCGCATGGCAGCAATTGGATCTCAATTTGATCCCACTTTCGACCTAATTCATAACATACACTCTATGTGAGTGATATTATGACCGGTAATAACAAATAATGATCAAAGCTAGCAAGTTTTTGAAAGAAATAAACACATCACTTCATTCATCCAACAGTCGGGAGAGTTCACTGAGCAACTCCAACCGAAGATTGTTGAGGCCTACGACGAACAAATCATTCAGCTGAGATACAACAAGCTTCCCAAAGGACTGGTCACTCTCAAAAACTTGTTCAATTGTGATGATGTGAGGAATGACAAGAGGAAGTTTGTAGCGGACAAAAGCAACTATGCAGACCTTCAGGTCAAAGACGATAGGAAACTCAAGGTCAGAAAAGATGTTCCACAACATGATAAAGAAAGACTCATCCATTTCTGTGAGAAATATGAAGGAGCAATGGCTTGGTCATATGATGACCTCAAGGGATATGATCCTAAAATATCCAGCATACTATAAAGCTGACAGAAGGGGTAAAACTCGTCTGCCAAAAGCAGAGGCCAGTAAATCCAAAGATTGAAGCCTTGATGGCACAAGAGCTGACAAAGCTAATTCAGTCTTGGATCATCTTCTCAATCAAGCAAAAAATATGGTTATCCAACCTGGTTCCGTTCTGAAGAATAGAGATATCCGCCTATGTGTTGACTTTTGGGACCTGAATAGAGCATCCCTGAAGGATCACTACCCGTTGCCTTCTATGGAGTCAATCTTGCAAATAGTGGAAGGATTAGAAATTTTTTCTCTGTTGGATGGTTTCTCTGGGTACAACTAGATCTGGGTCAAAGAAGAGGACTGACACAAAACAACATTCACTACCAAGTGGGGAACGTTTGCATATGCAAAAATGCCTTTCAGCCTCTTAAATGTAGGAGCCACCTTCCAGCGGGCAATGGATATTGCTTTCAGCGAATTGATCAACAAGATTATCTTAATCTATTTGGATGATCTGGCTGTATTCTCTAAATCTAAGGATGATCACCTTGAAATGGTTTTCAAAAAATGCCAGGAGTTTGGGGTATCCTTGAACCCAAAAAAATGTGTTTTTGGAGTGTCGCAAGACAAATTATTGGGACATGTAGTGTCCAAAGAAGGAATTGCAATCGATCCTAAATGGGTGAAGGAAATTAGGGAACTTCCCCTACCAGTCAACAAGAAAGGAGTCTGGTCTTTTTAAGGGAAGGTTAACCTTGTAAGCAAATCCATTTATGATTTTGTAGGACTAATTAGACCTATCACCCTGATGCTAAAAAAAGGATCAATTATTCAAATGGACAAAGGAATCTAGAGAATCCTTTGAGAAGGTTAAGGATTTTATTTCTTCATCTCTTGTACTAGTCAATCTAGACCTATTAAAAGACTTTATAATGTGTGTATTAAGTAGAAAATCTAGCATGGCTACTGTGCTAACTGAAAAAGATGAAGAAGGAAAGGGAGAACATCTGATAGAATTTCATTCCCAGACCTTCAAATATTATGAGACAAACTACAACTTCATCGAAAGGCAAGCATTCGCCATTGTTAAGGGACTCAAGAAGTTTTGACACCTCATATCTTGCATCGAGGTGATTGTATATGTCGCACATTCTAGTGTGTGTGAGTACATCATGGAAGGAGAAATCACTGAAAAGAGGGCCAATTAGATCACTAAGATCCTTGAATATGACATTGAGGTCAGGCCTACAAAGACCGTCTGAGAAAGAGGACTATGTGAATATTTGGTGCATGACAAAGAAATGGTAGTTGAAGAAGAGCAACCTAAAAATTTTCTAATGAATGAACCCGAGTCCAAAGGTTGTTGGCTAGCAGACAAGGTAAGCTTCATGCATACCAGGAAATATCCATTGGGCCTTCCTTCTTAGAAGAGAATATTTTACAAACTATAGAACAACAGATATGTGCTCATCAAAGGAGTCCTTTTTAAAAGGAACTTCAATGGCGTTCTATTGTGGTGTGTCACTATAGAGAAAGCGAAGAGAATTCTTGACACTTTCCACAGTAGTCCCGCGGGTGGATACTTCTCTGTGAAAACCACCGCCATCAAAATCATGTGTGTCGGATACTTCTGGCCTATGCTATTCAATGACTCATACTCCTTGGTGAAAGCCTGTAAGGAATGCCAATTCTTCATAGGAAGAAGAATTTTTTTCACAATGCCTCTTTATTCGATAGTGGTTGATGAGCCCTTTGCATAATGGGGCCTTGATTTTATCGGGATGATGAATCCAACCTCTAGTGCTGGAAAAAATTGGACTCTCGAAGCCACAAACTATTTCACTAGATGGATCGAAGCCATGCCCCTAAAGAATGCAACAAAGGCGGAGATTGTGGATTTTCTTGAGGGGCTAGTAACGAGATTTGGCCCACCAAAGACCATCATCTCCAACAATTTTGAGGCTTTCCTGGGTTCTAAGGTATGTCAATTCGCACTTGTGCATGGTATATTCTTGAAAATGTCATCAAATTACTACCCATAGTGGAACAACCTGGTAGAGTCGACTAATAAAAATTTAGCTCGACTCATTAAAAGAATTGGGTCAGAACATCAAAAGGAGTGGCACAAGAACCTTTGGGCAGCGCTCTAGGTAGACCGCATAACCCCTAAACAAGTTCTCAAGACTTCATCGTAATAACTAGTGTACGAGAAAAAAGTGCTATTTCCCATCTCCATGGAGATTCCTACGCTACAACTACTCAAATCCCTAGAATTTGAGGAAAATAGAGCCATGGAGGTCCGGTTGGTTGAGTTCGGAAGATACAAAAAAAATGGGAAAGACACCAGGCCTTTTGTACTATTTTTAGATTATTGTATAAGACTCATAGACTATGCCATTGTTCGGCCTTTTTGTTTTCTTAAGCTATTTGAAAAAACATTATATTGTACTATTATTGTATTGAGTTGTTTATTTGCAGAACTTCTATGATTTCAATATAAGTTGTTGATTTAGAAAAAAAGGGAAAAGGCCCTAACAGCCATGTCTAACTGCCAACAAGTGGTTAAAAGATGGTTTGACAATAAAACCTCAGACAAGGGTCTAAAATGCAGAGACCTAGTATTAAAATTCAATGAAAGGGCCACGAAGCCTAGCCAACATAGAAAATTTGACAGTCTGTGGGAAGGCCCTTTAAGAATAATTCAATGCAAGCAACACAATGCATTTGAATTAGAAAATATGGAGAAGGAAGCATTGGGAATTCTGGTTAATAGAATCCACCTCAAATTGTTTAATTAAGCTTCATTATTATTTTGCCAGTGTAAATATGTAAGTATTGTAATTATTTTTTCTTTTGTGCTTTTGTTGGCTGGTCTTTCCTCAACCTATCAACAACCCATGTGCGAAATTTAAAAAGGTACTAAGAAATGAAGAAAAGGGAACCCATATTGTAGAATTGCAAGAATCAAAAGAGACAAGCAATTTAGTAAAAGCTATATATTCATTATATACAAAATTATATACTTCGATAATTCACTTGCAAAATGGTTTTGAGGCCATACTTTTAAAGTATATCTATATACTATGCAATTTTTTCATATATATATATATGTGTGTGTGTGTGTGTGTGTGTGTATTTATGTGTGTGTGTATATATATATATGTTGAAAGCCTTTTTTTTAGGCATATATACAAAAACCGTGTGAAAAATTTTGAGTCTCAAGTAGCAAGAATGAGAGCATCATTAGTAGCATCTAGAATAACATCATCATCGACAGGAACGACAATAGGAGCATTAGGAATGACAACAGAATCATTAGGAGCAACAGGAGCATCAACAACAACAATGGCGAGTGGTGGGGGATATACCAAGTCCCTGAAGTTAGTGTACCACTCTATGCCATAGAAAAGCACCACATTATAGCAGCGCAATAGGAAGTGATAGGCACGAGTGACCTTCTGGCGATGCTATTCGTGTGTTTGAATGTGGAACCCACTCAGAAATGGTACCCATGGCACCACTACATCTTCTTCGATATGTCGGTAGAGGTCACTTGTTGTCGGAATGCCCAAAACATACACCGCATTCCTCACTACTTCACCAAGGCCACCAAGGTAGCGCTTGGGAAAGATCTACATGGTTAGGCATTGAATCATTTGTTTAGGGACCTAAATATCAAGTAAAGAAGCAAAAATATGAGAGCAAACGTTAGTATTGACCCTATATTTATCCTCATACTCAATGCAGTCCCTTCCTAGAACCCACTTCATCGCTATTATGGCCAACAGATGCTTGTTTTTTTCATTCTCTTCAAGCGCCTATTGGAGATTTCACCTAGGAAAGTTGTCTGAGACTTGTTGCTAACTAGCCTAATTAGAGTGTTCATGATGCTAGCTCTACTCAAATACCTAATGTTAATGCTACCCAATTGCCTAATACCAATTCTTCTCAAATTGTTAAGTGTGATTTTTTTGTTGTCTAAGTTCCAATTTATAGAAATAAGCCAGGATATCTGAGGTACCTACATGCCATAAGCATGATGCTAATTGAGTGATTAACTCAAAAATCCCACCAAGAGCCTACTCGAATTTCCCACCCAGTTGCGTCTACTCTGTATGACTCGTTACATGAAAAGTTAAGTAGAGCTAATTAATTAGCATAAGTCGGTGGCAGTCCTCGGTGGTAGTCTACACAACTAGGTGCTGAGGTGTCACATTGCAAGCATTTTTCAAATTCCAAGGAAAAACGCAAATCTTTTCAAGTAGTCATTGTGTATTTGGCTTAATCATTCTCTTTGAGATATTAATTGCCAAAGCATGGAAAAGGTTTAAATGCCTTCAATCACCGGCTCAATTTCCCAAGAAAATTGTGTTGTAAGACATCATTACTAAATGTCATTATGAATTCTTGTCTTTTCAAAATGGAAAGGAATTCATTTTGCACAAGCAAAAGAGTTGGTGATACATGCTAAATTTAATGCTAAAAGGCAATCATTGTCTGCAACCCCAAGAAAGAAATAGCTAAGTATTTCATGCAAGAGGCTAACATTCTAAAACACTTCTTGAGTACGCTATCCAGAGAAAGGATTTTTGAGTGCATAATTGCTAAGGAACACTAGTGAATTGTAACAAGTTTGAGTATCGCAAAAATCCACAACAGAAGGAAAATGGCCCAAAATCCTCAGACATAAGCGCAAGGAGAGGCAACACAAAGCTTGTTTGATGCCATGCCTACAACACCCATGGCCAATATTTTCTACGATACCTCTTATGCTTCATCTAGTATACCAAAGAAGCCAGAGTGGATTCACACGCGAGCCACCAAAAAGAAAAAAAATCATAGGGACCAAAGCCAAATAAAGGAAGAATGGGATAACATTCATGATCTCATCCTCAGAAAGAACCCTAAGACTCTTAGGGAGGTGACCTATGAGAGAATGAAGAAGAATAGTGACCAGATTCTTTGGCACATAAGAAATGGTTCAATGGGCTTCCACAATATATGGTCCCTTTCATGCACTACTTCCCAAAACTAATCAACAAGGGAATTAAGAATTTTAACCCAAATACCAACACCATCGAGGGTCGGGAGTTGAGATTCAACATCAACATAGAAGCTATCTGGAGCATGCTATGCATCCCTATAAAAAACTCTAAAGTGGACAAGATGGAGTCATTTACTCCAGAAAATGGGGAAAAAATATGGAGAACCAAAGATCTTGCTCTGGATTTTTATAACAAAGAAACCAAAAGGTCCAAGGAAGATCATAAAAAGCCACCATAGATTCTAGCAGCGCACAATGATTTCCCCATGAACATGCAGGATGCCTTCTCAATGATGGCTTTTGTTTGTGGCCTGGACACCAACAGATATGTTTAGGAGTTTTAACTGGGTCTTGGATTTCAGTTGCATAGGCAACATTCCTTATTCTAGTATGACTTTGTAGAAGTCATTGTTGGGGAGATGCTGAGCCAAATAAGGGAATATAGAACAGAACAAAAGTTCAGATTTCCTTCTCTCCTTGCCCATATGTTTTTGCATCAGAACCTTGACTTCTTTAAAAAACATGTCAGGTTGGCTATGTTTGATGAAAAGGGAATAAGAAGGCCAGTTTTTGTATGGAATCCTCTCCTCTTCACAACTTATGACTATTATGCATCCTCAGATTATTTTTTGACTTTGATTCTGCAAGACTTGAGCGAGGATGGCAGAATTTATCGGCTTTCTATCAACCAAACTGGGTATATGTAGGGTTTCACTCTGAAATGCGACTGGTTTCTTGGATAGGATTTCACATTCATTTGAATGCGTGGTTTTATTGAGGAACCGTTCTAAATTTTTGCATGTGTCACAAACAGGGTGTTGGCCCTTGAAATGTTCTGACAAGTGGCTATTATCGACAATAATTTTTGTGGAGGAAAGGGTAAGAAAGGATTCTTCTTCTCCCCTTTGACTTTCAAGATGGTGGTGATGGGCAAGAAGCATATGCATAAGTTGCTAGAGGCGAAGCTGGCTCATCTGGGGATAGTGTTGATTTGTGACAAATGGAAATATAACCCCGACAATGACTTACCAAACACATTTGTCAAGGTAACGCACAAGCCCTGACCTTATTAGGAAAATCGATAGAATCCCTTGAAGGATCAGGATGATCTATTGGTTGACCTAGTTCACATTCCCATAGAGGATAGTAGGCTACCATGGCTTAATTTCTACTTCCCTTTGGAGAAGTATAATGAGAAGTGCCAAATGGGGGCCACCCTTCGCAATAATTTGATAAGGAATTTTAATTGGAGCAAGGAAAGGATTAGGGATTTCTAGATTTAATGACAAGAGATCCAACACCCTGATACCCCTTATCAGGATGTACAGATGGATGATAGATGCGAGTGGTGATGAGGATGTGGACCTGAATGAAGCTGAAAAGTATACAAGGAAGGGGAAGGAGAAGGAAAAAAAGTAAAGATGACCCCAGTGCAAAAAACTAAACAAGCAATGATGAAACCTAGTACAACTACTCCAAAGCTGCAGGTGAATATATCACGTTCGGGATCCTCGTAGACACCCACATGGGCCATGAAAAAACCCAAAATTTCCAACCAATGACAACAGTCGAAGGCCATAGAGGTGGAATATTCCCCACCAACCAAAAAGCAATGCATAGATGCAACTTCTGGAGAAGGTTCGCAGGACCCCCAACAAGCCAGGAGCCCGCAACAAGCCAGGAGCCCACAACAAGCTAGGAGCTCGCAACGAGCTAGGGATTGCAATCATCTGTGACACAGGTATCTCTCGCTCCCTCTTTTCTTGCTTCATAATCTTTAGTTCCTCCCATTGTCTCCACGTTGCCCCTCACTTCAAGTGTCGGCCCTTCCTTTTTTGCTTCTACTACAATGGTCGCGAGAGGTTTATCCCAGTTCTCCCAGGCAGGACAATTTTCCTTTACTCCTTCATGGACCTTTCCACCTTTCGTCGGAGCCCAGTCTGCATCTGCTATCGCTTCACCTTTTTCATTCGTAGCCACCATTGATACCCCTCTTGCTACTACTATATCGACCCCTACTCAGTTCACCCAATAGATGGAATCTACCATGACTATGCTACCGCCACCACACCTAATGAGTCCTCCTGCTGGTTCACAGATTGGGACTTGGCATATTTCCCCATTCTCCCCACTAACATTCTCTCTTCTAAGGAAGAAATCGTTTGAAACCACTACTCTCTCGTACCCTTTTTCTCTTCCTTTGGGTGCACCCTTCGTAGGCGAACTCATTAGGTCGCGAGCAAATTTTTTGTCAGAAGGTGATAAAAAAATAAGCACGGGCTCTCAGGATCTAGAAAACAAAGGCCAAGGATGCTAAAAATCCAGCTGAGGCAAAGGTGCAGACATTTTTTAATGAGGCTCAACAATCACTGCACTTTGCAACTATGCATCCAATTGACATCAAAATCGGAGGGAGAGATGTAGCCCGAGTATTACAACATCTATGCTATGGGACTCGATTTGAGCATAGCTTGGCCATAGGATAAAGTTGAGCTCATGGAGGAGACACAACGAGTGGTGACCACCGACTTCCTCAAGTTCGATCGTCGGCTGAAGAAGAAGGAAGAAGAGTTGAAAACTGTTAAGGAGAGAATTGAAGTCCTACTAGCGAAGGACAAGGTGAGAGATGCCAAATTTTCACGTTTGTCACAACAAGCAGAGGTGGAGCAAGACAAACTCTAGGAGAAACTCACAAAGTTCCAAGCTTAAGATTTAACCTTGTTGCCGAACTGCAGCAAAAAAACCAAGAATTACAAGACCAATTGGCTTAGGCGAAAGAGGAGATGCAACAAAAGAATGAGGAGTTTCAGCATCAATGCACTCAGTTAGAGCAAAGAATGTAGCAAAAGGACACGGACCTTGAGAGCCAACAGGCTCAATTTGAGAGGAAAATCCAGGAGGTGAAGCTCTCCCTAGATATAGAATTTGCAACTAGAAGCGAGGCCGAAGAAAAATGGTTTGCCAATTTAAGAAACATGCGGGAACAAATTTCCACTGTGGACAAGAGGATTGCAGAACTGACACAAGACGTCGGGTCGAGGGATGCTGAATTTATCTTTTTCAAGAACCTTCCATCACCCCCTACTGTCTAATCGGACCTCCTTCAGGTAGCTCAGTGACTATATATCTCATACTAGGAAAATGTCAAGGCTTTCTGCCTGATTCTTTAGCTGATGCTCCAGTTCATGGCAGAGGCAACAAGTTTAAGCAAGGAGGTTCATAGAATGATTGAGAAGTTCCCACAATTCATCGCAGAGAAGGTTCTTGAGGTGGAAAAATTGTTGAATAATCTATACACAGTGTTGGATGAGAACTTAGTGAGCGCAAGGATCGGGGACTGCAAGTCAGCTACCAAAACAACAAAGGAGTTCATCCACTACCACACAACCATCCTCCATGCTAGCAAGTGCAATACCACACTAGGTTGAACTATGAACAACATGCATGAAAAATTATCCCAGCTAATTTAGATGGGCCTGCCCTCCCTATTTCTTTCTAATGATTTGATGGCCACAACAAAGCAGATTGCAGCAAAGATCAAGGAGAAGCAACATGACATATTCACTTTTCAACACTTCAGCTAACCCCCTACTACAGAGGATATTGAGGGTTTCACTCATCATATAGCACGGTTGCTCTTCCAACTCAAGTCTGGGGGCAGCATATCCATGATGCTACCATACAAAGAAGTGATCAATCTGCATGAAGTGCAAGAGAATCTGTGTGACATATCGACACCATCTGAGGCTAACTGGTTGCCTCTGCAGACCGCTCTCTCCAAGCTTTGATTGCATCACCCAATGGATAAGGATCTGATCTTCGAACTAGAAATTTTTGGGTTCCTCATTCCGCAGGCGAAACACCCCTGGTAGTCGCCAAAAGATGTGGATATAAATTTCCTTGAGCTCCCTCCGGGTGGTTTGTATTTTGCTAAGTCTAGCCCGTGCCCCATACATTTGAACATCATTGGGCCCCGTTTTGAAAAGCTTCACCTGATGTCGCCACGTGTCTGCTTCTTCGGCCTGCCCCACCATGCTTCCACATGTTAGTAGCACAGGCATTTAAAATATCGCTTCCTTTGATTCTCACTCGAGCCCCATCTGTGTGCCACGTAGCATTGATCTGCGTACACTTTTTGGTAGATCCCATAGTCAACATCAGTAGCAAGGACTTCTCCACATGTCTTCCCTGCGTGGGTTTTCCTTACAAGGAGGGATGAATAAACCATAGGCCCCGACCTATCGCCATGTGTTCTAACTGACTTCCTGATTGAGCGACACATGTCTGTACGAGGTTCTATTGAGACCACCGCCGTCATTCGCAAGGGATGAATCTAGCTTGAAGGTGACTGCATTCTATGGATCGAATCTTTTTCTATTGCAACGGCCTTTGAAAATCATTTCTCTATGCATCATTTCTCTTGATAAGGGAATCTTTCTATTACTAGTTTGCTAGGCGATGGGATTGTTTTCTTGTATAAACTGCTTCTTCCTTCCAAAAAGGAGTTTAGAAGATACAAAAAAAATTGGGAAAGACACCAGGCCTTTTGTAATGTTTTTAAATTATTGTATAAGACTCACAGACTGTGCCATTGTTCAACCTTTCTATTTTCTTAAGCTATTTGATAAAACATTATAGTGTGCCATTACTGTACTGAGTTGTTTATTTGCAGAACTTCTATGATTTCAATATAAGTTGTTGATTTAGACCATGTCTTTGACTCTTCTTTTCAGTAAATGCATGTGGGAATTATTTTATGTTATTGGATAAATCATTCAGGTTTTCATCTTTGATTTCTATTATTCTGGGACTTAGCAGATTGTTGAACGGGCCTTTGAATTGCATCCAAAAGATAGATTTACCATGCCTACATATATATCTTGGTGCATCGCCTTAGTTAGATCTTTATTTTTATATTTTCTTCCTTTTCTGATTCTAAAACCCCAAATACAGAAGAAGTCAACTTGTTTAAAAACTTGGAGGTCACTTAGTTTAGCACAATTGGGGCCCCCATTAAATGAGTTTTCCATAAGGATGTTACCTTGTCATTTTTTGGCATCAACAATAAACTCCTCAACCTCTCCGCTAGTATCATTAGTTGAATCATAGGTTGCATGAGGAGTGGCGATTGGTGTAAGTTTAGATTCCAAATTCAGGGTTGGTGGTTCATTATTAACATCCATATTGGAGGCAAGTTGGTTAGGATCCATTTGGATATGATCAACGATGTCTTCTTGGGAGGAGATTATTTTAGGGTTATTCCCAAGTTCATATTAGCAACCCGATTTGATGGTGCCAATTTGGTTAGATTCCAGAGGGGACTAGGGAGCCATTGGCCCAATCTCTACCAATGACTTATCCTGTGGAGCTCCACCATCCACGGAGCACAAGAGCGGTTGTAACACCGTCACGGCTGGGGAGGGGGGGAAAGATGGTCCCACATCCCTAGAGGACCCAGACAAGTCGGCATTTCCAAATTGGGTGTCAACCACACCGGTCTTTTTAAGCCTTGTTTTGCCATCAATTTTTTAATTTGCATCATATGGATTCGATTAGAGATTTTCCTATTAGAGGGGCAACCCAAAAGGTTGTTTTCTTCAATTCTCTCTCTCCCTTATGGTGCACATGGAAATCTGTTGCACATTTAATTTTTTAATTTGGGAACTATTCAGGCTAAGTGAGGGGACAGGGGTAGTGGTGGAGATGGAGTCACCAATAGGTTCAACTCACTCACCCTCCTCAGCGACCAGAGCACTAAACACATTTCTGGTGGGTAGTTCCTCAGAGGAATGGTAAGGGTTGTGGGGAATAGGAGGATCAACACAAGCATCGTGGCCAAGGGGATTGCCAACAGATTCAAGAAATTCCTCTAGAGAGCCATTATTTGAGATGAAAACTTCCTCCACACTAGCCAGAGTTGAATCAAGGTTTGGCCCATGGTTAGCCACCCGACCACTTTTGGAATTATCAAAGTTTTTACTAATGTTTTTCGTAATCAAGGGGCAGTTTTTCCTAATATTCCTTTCTTGGCGACACAAGTAACATGCATTAATACTACCCAAAAATTCCATAGGGAAACTGATAAGCCTCTCTTCATCCTCAATGAGGATTCTGGGTGGAAATTCAACCTCGGGGTTCAGAGATACTAGGGCTCTAGCATCCAGGTGTAGGAGGGAAGCTTTGGATTCGTCCATTTGAAGAACACTTCCAAATGGGGCAAGGAAGGTTGGGACTAATTTCTAGAAATCAAGTAGCACGTTTTTAATCACTACCCATCTTGGGCAGGAGAGGGCAAGGACTTCATCAGCAATCGTCGGGGGAGACCAGGCCAGCGCACGAAAAACGCACTTGCCAACATTCCTGTAGGATTTGGCAAGGGATTTGCTCTGCATTTCATGAGTTTTAAAGATCTAGAGCCTCTCATACTATTCTCTGATAGACTGACAATTGATCTATTTTAGGATGAGACATTATGCTACATTATTTGATGATTGGACTTATTGCTATGATGATACTTTGATGACACTTCTGATACTTGAGGTTTTATGCATGTGTTATGATTAGTATATGGATTTATTTGATTATGAGGACTAACCCTATCATGAGCACTATGTGATTATATTATCATGACTATTATGTGATTATCCTGTGACTGATCTTATCCTATTTGTTATGTAACTGATTATTATATGAGTTGATTTTGATTACTTGGTGATGTTCTTACTAATGTGTTTGGGTGAAAGGGATAGTTTCACATCACTCACTTGTGAGTACTCTATGACATGATTCCCTTTCACAATGTGTTTGTCTATATGGTTATGTACATGCACAATTGTTTTGTGTGTTGCAGGTTGCAGGTACTAGGCATCGAATCCACCTGAATTGACAGGTCTGAGTGTGCCTTGAAACCCAATGGATCAGTTGATCAGAGATAGCACTTGGTCCCATACCCTAGCCATCATCCTCGAAGAGGATGAGTATCTAGTTGGATACCTTGTCAGTGTTGTCAGTTTTGTTTGTGGTCGATTGGTGTTGCTCGAGGTCTTGCTTTTCGACCCTAGTTAGGGTTTAGGTAATTGATTGACATTTGGTTTATTTAATTTAAAATTGTTTGATAAATGCTTTTGGTTATTTGATGCATTAAAATAAATTATTATGTAAAAAGTTACTTTGATAAATAAATATAAATATATTTATAAATAATCATGGTTTATAATAAAATAATTTTGTAATGTAGCATTAAAATAAAATAAAATAAATAAATAATAATATAATAAATAAATAAAAAGGGTATAAAGTTGGGTTATAAATTTAATTATAAAATGTAAATAAATGGGTTAAATGAGTTTACCCTGAGTGAATTGGGCATCTATCATAATTACGAAGTTTAAATGAAATATTTTAATGGACTATTGATTTAATAAATTAAAATTAAAACTAGCTATAATCAGTTGGGATTGTTAATATTGCTTTGTCCTTCTTAAATATTTTGGGGTTTTAAGAGATTTTATTGGGTTTTTGGCTTTTTGGAAAATGAAGGGAGAAATATTTTGCCTGTAAATTTTCTTATATTGTTGATTTTGCTAGAGAATTGGGGGTTTTTGAGAAATTTGGATTGTGGAATCGAAAATTAAAATTGCAAAGAAAGATTGAGCTCAGCATCGAATTCTCGTTCCTACCAGCGTTGGATCCAGGTTGGCTTTGATTTTTTGTTTTGTTTCTTTGAGTTTATGATCAATGTGATTGTCCTCTTTCTCTCTGCTACTGAAAAGGAATAATTGATTGTCTTATTCTTCCTGGAACTGAGACATTTATTTATTTATTTTCTTATTCTTGTTTGTAAACAATTGATAATTGCATTTGAATACCTTGTCTATATTTTTGCATTATGCGTACATATATGTTGGGAGTTTGGTTTATGCCTACATGAAAATCCATTTATACATAACCTGCAATCATTGCATTCCATATCATCGATCTACACATGTTGATTGCATTCTTGAAGTTCCAATAAATCCAGTTTATGCATATCTTGCAACCATTGCATTCCTCGAATTGACATCTCCTTGAGGCATTCTGTTAAGAAGTTGGGTGCCTTCTCCTTGTTGTCGATTCTTGCATACATGCCTACTAGGGCAATTTAAACAACAAAATCTGATGCACACACACATTCCTATACAGTGGAAGTTGGAAATACACTAGTCAATCGCATTTGCTTGAAAGTTTCTTAGCCTTTTCAACAAATATACTTTGGTGCATACCATGCAGTCTTTTCATTCCTTGAATTGGAATCCAAGTACGCCTACCAATTGCATTTATTTGAAGGTTTCTTAAGCCCATTCAGCAAATCCAAATTGTGCGCATCCTGCTATCCCTCACCCTCAAGATGAGTCTCTTTGAGGCCTCCTGTCAAACAGTTAAATGTGCTAGCCTTGTTGGGCGGGCCACGTGCCCTACCCTGTATGAGCTTTTGACGTTGCTTGTGTAGCCAACCTTCAGTCATTGCATGCGATTAAACAAAAAAATTTGATTATATTTTAATAATTCTTGGATATGCGTTTTGATAATGTGAGTTACATACTGTATTGATATACTATGTTTGGCATATCAATTATATTTACTATAGTATATTTTGACATATTTTATTATTAACTGCGTTCGATATTGTTCTTTTATGTTTTCACTTTCATCGGTAATACGATATCTATCGATGGGAATTCGGTAATATTATGTTTTCATTTCTATCTATGATATGTTATGTATCAAACAGATACAGAAAATAAGATTTCATTATATATATAGGTATATGTAAAAATATAATATTATATTTTGATTCTTCTTTTTATGAATAATATGGTATATATATGTATATGTATATATGTATCATATTATATGATGGTAAGTAATAAAAGATTGTTTCTTCTATGTAATGGATTAAATAACATATTTTAATTGGGAAGTTATTATTAAATCGAGCATTTAATTTGTTATAGACGAATGACTTGGGTAATTATTCAAGTGATTGATTTAGTTCATGTATATGTATATAATTTGAGAGTTTGGGTGTGTAAATGAATTTACATTACATAGTATTGTTTACCTGAAGGTGAAGTGATAAAGTTAATAGTAAATGGGGGTAAAATGTTAGATTTAAATGTTTTAGATTAAATGCAAACATATTTAGATTTCTCTCTATTGGTTAATTAGTTAGTGAATATTGAATATTTTTATATATAGTTGATTAGTAACATTGTTGTGTAAATTAATTATTTAGAATAATTGTTATTATATTGTGGTAAACAACCTATTAAATGAATTATGTGGTTAAGTGATAATGAGTGAATTGAAATAATACTGTATTATTAGGAATATCTGTATGGTCACAATGCTATGAACAATTGTTTATTTATTTAGCAATGTGTACTGGGTATGGATTAAGTGATTTTGTCATTGTTAAAAGTGGATGTCATTTGTGTAAGTTGTTTAAGGTTGGTTTCCAAAGGCCTAGGAGGGGGTATATAGTGTGTGAATGGTTCTTATGATTGTTTCACTTTGGAAGTGGTTTTCCAATGTTCTGAGTTATGTGCTTTGTGGAAAATGTAAACCCTAAGGGTGTTGCTCCCCTATCTTTGTTGGATTCATGTGGTTACATTAAGTGTGCAAGATGGTCAATGCCTTGTTTGATGTGTAGGGTTTTATTAGTTGCAAGTAGGGGGAGTGGCTCTCAATGGGGGTCATAACCCAAAGTGGTGTCTAGGATAACCCATTGGAGGGTTTCTTAATCCATTGATAACCTTAATAATGAATTAGTGGGATGGGTAGATTTCTCATTAATCATGATAATGTATGCCTCACTCATGGCTCAAGTGCTTGTTTAGGCTTGAGATGAGATGGGAAGGCCTAGAATGGCAAGATCAACTGTCTTGTCCTCATGAAAGGTACGTTGATTCTGCATGAGTTTGTATGGGAGCCGGGGATCAAGAGAGGTTGCCAGGATAATCCAAGGTGGGGGTCGGGGCCTAGGAAGATCTACTAGGATAACCCATATTAAGCTATGTGATGGCACTCCTCCCTATTGCAGTCTAGCATTCCCTAGTTGTATTTCCTTCTATTGTGTGAGTGCCTCTGAAAGTGATGTTGGTGTTGTTGGTGATATTGTGTTGAAGTTCATGTATAACCCTTGATTGTGTTAGCCTATTGCTTTTTTGACTGTTTGTGTGATGTGGTACCTTGTGTTATCTCCTAGCACGGGGGGTGGACCTCAGGGTTCCACATGGTTGGGAGGTTGGTGCTTTTTCCTCCATTGGGTATTCTTGTTGCATGTTCGTGTGCATGGAGATTGTTCATTGTGTTGTGGACTCTAGTTCCTATTCCAGTTTGAGAAGGAAACCTTTCATGTATTTTTATATTGGATTGTATATTAATTGTATCTCTTAATGTAATTGTTACCAATTTTTCGCTACAACTCAATTGGTGGAGTTGGTTTAAATATTGTTATATCTTAAAGTGAAAAGAAAGTTATTTTTGCATATGCTTAAGTGTTGTTTTCACTATACTTATCATTCATCAAGTGACAGTATTGCAAGTGTTTTAAGGAAGCTGAGTTTTAGAAGTATTGCTCAAATTTTCACAAAATCAAATGAAGTACAAAACTAAGTATACAAATGATAAAGCATAACATAATGCTTTCATTTATTTCATGAAGTGATTCACATTACATGTTTTCATTTGATTTCAAGAATACAAATGATAATACAACTTTGCAATTCAATTCTTTTCTTTTAGAATGGAAATGAAAGAATGAAATTAAATATCCACACAAGCCATGGTTTTAGTCGTTTCCATTCATGACAATCTAAAGGAAATATACAATTGAAAGTGAAAAACAACTAACATGGGACATATCCATCATTTCCTGAGTTGGTCTTTGGTTGATGCCTCATGGCTTGCTCCATTCTACTTCAGCTCCCGAATGTACCTGCAAAAGATTGAGAAGGGTGTCAATTAAGAGCTCGGGATATGAACTATACTACATGCCATACTAACAGAGATATATTTCAATCCTTGCAATGCATAGAGCATGAACTGAAAAGGGAAACATCATCATCACATATTGCTTTTATGCTAACATTATTTTTTTCCTTGTGCAGGTATAGGAAAATTCATGTAGCTGATTATCTTTTGAAGACCAAGCATGTGGAGAAAAATGGGCTCCCACAAGGGTAGAGCTCGACATGCTGCCCTTATACATTACAGATGGGGCTGAGTGAAGGAATGCAATCATCATGTTCATCAGAATTATACAACTGAAAGAGTAAAGCAGAGTTCATTCATCAAATCCATTAAGCCGACTATTCACTCATAACAATCAAGTAATATGATTTTTCTGAAAGCTACAAGTGGACAGTAGACTTAAATGAGCTCAATCAATTCAACTGAAATACATCATTTTCATAATTGCAAATCTCAAATATTGTTGTACAATTTGCATTTTGCTGCCATGAGTGTTGTTTATGCATCTTGTTTCATGATATTACTATTACCTATTTTTCACTACCAGCTCAAACAGGTAGAGCTGAATTGCAAATTCAAATCAAAAGCTACACAAGTTGTTCAAAAGTTTCAGCTAAGTACTCATTTTTGTGCAATGTTTCATTACAGTGTAAATTTCAGTAATATTATGCAAAAAACATCTCAAAATGATATCATAAGTTTGCATATTTTTTGTTGTTTTATTCATAATGTACAAACCAGAATCCCACACAAGATGTGGGAGTAACTCAATTTGATTTTCATAATCAAATAAGGGGTGCATGAAGTAAAGTAGACTATACAACTGAGAATAAAGAAGGAATAGGGTAGAAAGTGGTTCGCCATTACTTGGAATGACAAATCATTGACAAGTTGAGGTCTTCAGTTGTGGCTCCAGCTCTAGCTCCAAGCTCTGATGCACCTGCAAGGTTGATAGAAGTGTGGTTAGAGCAATGTGAATCAAATCCTATCATATGCCTATGCTACCAACAAAAATATATTATATATTTGTTCAGGCATCCATCAGATGATTTCAGATTTCAAAGGCATAAAAATCAAGAGGAAAGCTTTCAACTTCTTTTATTTTGCTAACACATTTGTTCACTATGCAGGAACATGTTTATTATGTTCATGATCATCTTATCAAATATGTGGAGTAAAACGGGCTCCCACAAGGGTTGAGCTCGGCATATCAAGGAGGACACACTCTCAAGTTACATACGCGAGTTCATTAATATTGATAACAGTCATTAAGAGAGTTGCTGAAACTAAAGGATATAATCACAAGCAGCCTTATTTCAAAGAGATTCAAAAAAATAGTGTGAAGAACTCATCAATTTCATTAATATTTTGTTCAACCCTGCTTTACATTTTCACATTACATCTAAATGAAGTATAGAGCCTCTTTACATTCAAGAGAAACAGAGTATTCATGCATTCGAGTGTTCATAACTTCAAAAGCATATAAAAATCTTAAAAGAAGACATCGTAGAATCCTATGAGACATATACAGTATGAGAAAGGCACAATGTCTAACAGTTGTAAGCTCTATTCGAGCTTATTAGCAGAAATGTGCAAGAAATCAAAGATCATGCTAATATCATAAGAGCTTTTGAAATGATGATAGTTCAACTCATAATCACAGTCATAAATTACCATGAATGACAATCACCATGATTTGAACAGCAGTCAAAATTACAACATACCTTATCACAACAAAGATGCCAAAATTTGAACAACATTTAGTAATAGCAAAAAATCAGCATATACCTTTCATGGAGCAAGCTACTGAACTTTTTAGAAGGTCGGTGATAAGAGAAAATAGATTTCATTTTTAGAATAGCATCACCCTTTTGAGCCACAATATTACAATAGAGAAGCACATAAAACAATATTATTCTCTTGCATCTATGACAGTAGAGTACAACAATTAATGTGTATTCAACAACCTAGAGAGACTACAGGCCTAGTACCATACTTTTAAAACCAAAAAAGGAAACAATGTTTTGACGGGTGGAGCAAATCCAATTGGAATCATTTTTTTTGTTGTTCAGGGACAGTCATGTTTTGTATTCATACAACATCAATATTCACAGTCAACAGCAATGATAGAAACCATGAACATCATCAAATGGAAATGCTAGTAACAATAGCAAAGGATTCCAACCATGAAGCTTAGAATATAAAGTGCAGATCCATGAAAAGCTTCATCTCACAGTCTTAATCACTAAAGTTCACATGTGCAGATAGCAGGTTTTGTTATAAGACAATAGAGGGATACAAATTGAAATAGGTTCACATCATTTTTATATGCCATGAATCAACATTCTGCCATGAATCAATAGCCTGTAGAATATCAAGATTTAGTCAAAAATGCATACACAATACAACCATGAATAGGATAATCTAAAAACTTAGAAAAGGTTACGCATTTTTGCTCATGCCACAGTCATAGAAATTGAGAAGGAAAAATTGGTGACATTTGAAATGGAATTTGTTGATAGTGGCCTTAGTAAAATTGCATTTTTGAAGTTATCTTTGAAGTTTCTTCCCATGATTTCTCAAGGGAATTGACTTATACAAAGTGGAAAGTATAGTAAGTAAAGGAACATAGGGTTTGAAAAGAAAAGTATGCATAGACAGTGATAACCAAAGGGAAAAGCAAGGGGACTGACTATTTGTAATGAGAGGACAACAATCTACGTGGTTGGTGACAAAGACATGCATGAAATGAAGAGGAAAGAATTTACCAAGTGCAAATGGAGAGAATAGGTTGCGACCTACAAATAAAAATACATAAAGGCAGAGCCAAGACAAAAGCGCCTGCAGAACATGAGATTCAAAATTCATTTTGTAAAAACCCTCCATACAGTAGGCACAAATATATGCACAGATGAAAATCATCTGCAGAACTCCCAATGAGAGCCGAAATTCATAACATAGAAATGATTTATTTCTGTCTGAAGAGGTATATGGCAGCCATGGGATCAATATATTAAATGAAAACCTAGATTTTTCATGCAAATGGAGACAAAATCATGGCCTTTCATAAAAATAAAAGCCTTAAGATATGTGTAACTGAATTTGTTAAAGAGGCTTTAGAATCTCTTATACAAGGTCGCAGCCATGAATCAAAGAGGAAAACCAGAATATGATCACCATTTTTTTTTGCATGAATGAGGTAATAAACAACATTCTATCCATAGTATGATGGAAAGTCTAAGTTCTTATGCAAGAAATATAGTTTATCACATGACTTACCAACATACTTCCATAATACGACTGTAAATGAAGATCTTCAGATTGCACTGAGATGGCATCAGAGATCTTTTCAATTTCGGCCTCAAAGTGATGAAGCATCAATAGGGAATGGAGACACAAAGAAATAAGTCATAAAATGCAGTCAAACGCATGGCTGTGGAAGCCTAATAAATCCTCAAAGTTCATTAAAATGCTTACCAAACATTGTTGTGATAAAACCCTTTGAAAATATCTTAGAAACAACAGGGGTTCAACTGTGTTTTGGAAATTTCCTGTAGAGAATTTTCTAGTCCAAACATGGTGGCACAACAATGGCTTTCTCTTCATGTACTCAAAGAGTGCAAAATGAGAAATGAAGAAAGCATCTAGGGTTCGAGTATTTTGACTCATGCCCTAATTCAAAAAGACTTTGATTTTTGCTCATGTTTTTAGGAAAAATCATTATGTTTTATTTACTCCCATGGCCATGACTTCAAGTCAAATTTCCTAGAAATGATATGGTCGGTCATTATGAGATTTATAATTGTTACATGTCTTAATGGTCGGCTTATATTTATTTAGTGAGGAATGCATATTCAAGTATATGCCAAATGTGTGTATGAGGCCATGAGATGAGAGTTAGGTTTTTTTTTTTAACTTAACATTATTGTCTTTTATTTGCATTAATCAAATGAAAGCTAATTAATTAAATGATAGAACTATAAGTCATTTAATTAACTTAGTCCTCTTAAAATGCAAATAAAAGATGTTATGTGAAGTTGAGTTAATTGGAGATTCATGTAGAATATAAGTAGAGCTAACTGGAGGATGAGTTAATCATGTGAGTCATGAAGATTTTTAGCACTTTACTTCAGTTTCATATCAGATTACCATCTGAATATTAATCATTCAAGTCATCATGGGAGGATTGACAAAAACGAGGTGGTTTTCGCATGCTTGGACCCACTTTTTGGGAATTTTCAGTTCAGTTCGAGTGCCCCATGGATCAGTTATGAGTTGACAACCAGTTGGAAACTGAGTTCACTCATTTTTGCATGAGTTTGGGCTATTTTATCAAGATTTTCTCTTCTGCTCAGGATTTTCCTTGGAGTTATCATTTTTACACTGAAATTAACTTTCAGTTTTATTTTCATGCACTTTGGAGTTGCATCTCATTGTATTTATTGGAAAATTTGTATCTTTTTCCTCTGGTTCTTGTTATTCAACCTTTGCATTCTGCAAAGTGAATTGTCATGTAACTCAGCTTTCAGTTTTCATATTAATAAAGCAGCATTTTACAGGTTCATTAGATTGTGATTTGCAAAAGATTCCTTCAATTGCAATGAATTCAAAAGTCTGCCTTGTCATTATGTTGCTTTTATGAATGATTTGATGAAGTTTTACATTGTTTAAATATCAAAACCTTTAAAATTTTTGTCTCATTTATATTTGCATGCATTCAAATAGTAAAATCACAAGTCTAAGTCTGTGTAAATGAATAATATTCTTCTTTGTTGTGAAAACCTTGTTTTCCTTCAAAGGTGATTTGTTCAAGCCTCCCTTAGAGTCATTTTCATGGTCAAACTATTAAGATCGACTTGTGTGGATAGTTTTCATGAAATTTATTGTGAATCACAGTTGCAAATCTTTATCAATCAGGTGCATCACCTTTAATTTACAGCTTTTTTTGTGCATTTTTACATACTTCTATCCCTTTTCCAACAAGTTACCAATTATTAATTTAAGAATAATATAGGAAGCCGGCCTAGAATCTGGAGGTTCAATCTCACTATAGGTCACCCACAACCTGAGTTTGATCCAATGTTTCAATAGATTGTTGAATTTAATCATTCAAGCATTTCGGGTGCAATCTAATTGACAACAATTACAATAGTGTTCATGCTCGTGATGGTGATAGTGAACAAGCATACATAATGCCTCACTAATAAGAGCACTATTTAATAAAGGAAGCATATTTCAAGTTTCAGATTTTCCATTTGGGAAGAGAGCAAGGTATAAGACAATTTTTATTAAATGGAACATAAAAATGCATGAAGAGTGCCAAGTAGAAGAGCATAAAAATGTAAGGACAGTCAAGCATGAAGAGAGCTTTATATTTTCAAGCATCGAAATATACTTTCAAAGAGTACTTGATAAGAATTTGAGTAAGCAAAATACATTCCTAGAATGGACAAAGCTTTAAAGGGTCTAAGCTGAAGAAACATAAGTAAAATAAGGAGTTACAGTGAATAAGAAATTTGCAGAATGAACAAGGTTCACAAAGCATGGAGAAGCTTATATATCATGTCCAGAGTCTTCACTTGCAAATGACACGAAATGATAGGGATTTCTTGGTTTTGATATTAGGGTTCTTTCTTTTTCCCTAATTCGAACTTAGGAGTTTTGTGCAAATGTTTCAACTTATTATTCCCTAGGTCAATTATCATGTGGCCAGATATATTGCTCTAGGTCGAGCCTTGCTAAAATTTCATTTTGACATTGTTTGCTTAAGTATATTAAGGGTAAGACATTTTGATATGTTTCAAGTCAAGAGAGCCTTAGGGTTTTTTTTTTTTTTATCAAATGCCTTGTTTTAATAAACCTTATCTATATGCTTCAGGTTTTATTTTATTGATTTTTAAAGAAAATCAATTAAATGAAATGATAGGTATGGGTTTATTTTTCAATTGATTTTAAAGAAATCAATTAGGGTATGGATGAGAGGATAATATTGTATTATTTTTATGATTTTTTTAAAGAAAATAAAGCATTGTAATTGGAGAAATAAGGTTGTTTTGAAAAATATTTTCTAAATCTTTAATTGCAAAAAGATAAATCCAGTTAGGGAAAATATAAAATCTGCAAGCCATGTAAAGTAAGAATAAAACAAATTGTTTTAATTGTTTTCTATTTTTAGCAGATTTATGAGTGGTCTTCTTTTGGTCGGATTTGAATTTCTTGTTGGAGAGATAAGGTTTTTTTTTTTCTTTAAAAGCATATTTGACCTTTTTGAGGAGCTTTTCAGTATGTACATGCAAAAGTGTGTTTTTTCTGCTTTTGTGCAAGCTTCTTGGGCAGTTTTTTATACCTTTCCTAGAGCTTTTTTCTTGAGCTCAGATTAGGGTTTTGGAGATATATCTTGAGAAAAACTTAGTGTTTTTCCAGTTCATATTCTAGTTTCTTGCTCTTACACATTTTGGAGCTTGTAAACTTCTTTGTACTCAATTTCAAATTTTGGCATACTCCTTCAGTTGAATAAAAGCAACACTCCTATTTTTCAATTTTGTGTCTTTTACAGTTTTAGTTGATGTTATATTATGATTTATGCTTGTAGAATCCTTATTATGTCCTAGAATTGTAATTTTAGTGCAGAAAGATCATAAAATACAGGTTGCATGTTGTGTTTAAATTTAAATCTTCATGCAAATTTTTTATGTGTTAATTGTTCATGAGGAATTGTGAAATATTGTTATTTTCTGAAAGCTGATTGTGGGGAAAAGCCAGAGTCATCATTAAGTTGTTATTAAATTGTTAAAATCTCTTAATTCATAGGTTTTAATTTCAGTTATTCTCTATCCCTTTTCCCAAAAAATCACTTAGAATAGGATCATCATTCGAAGAACCAACTCACTCTGGAGATTCTCTTTTCACAGAAGATCACCCACATCTGAAAGGAGTCTCCATGTTTCAACAGATAGTTTGATTTTTGCAAATCTGACAAAGGGTGCATATCTGATTGTTAATAGTAATCTAATGTATTCTCCCCTCATGTACTAGGGGAAGCATTGTTGTAATTATCGTAATGATGTAACCGTTATTGATGAATTTTCTTGTAATGAATATTGTAAATTAATGCATCTTGCATGTGTTAGTTAGCTAGAAATGATCTTTAATAATGATTATCAGTTGACATGTTATGGAAATAAGTAATGTAGAATCAATTAATGTGGTGTTTTAAAATGAGCCTTGCACATTAGATAAATCATATTATCTTAGTAGTTGATGAAACAATTATAGTTATCTCGATTATTAGTTTGTGAGTAGTGTAGTCGAGGAACCTTAGAGGACCTAGGATTAGTTTATTATGTATTTTATTGTTATTTTCTTTTTTAAAAAAAATTGTTCCATTAGTTGACCTAGTTAATGTTGTCCTCTAGGGCTCCTTCGTGGGGGCATTACAAAAGACAACAAAAATCCCTCTCTAGAGCATTCTAAAACAATTGATTTGAATACCAAATTTAGAAAGCCACGCATTTGAACACCAAGCATCTATATATTTCCTATCCAGAGTTTTTGCTAATATCAACATCAACAAAGAAAATGGCCACATCTTTGAGCCTAGATTTTTTTATATTTTATAACTATTTTCATCTTAGAATTAGGAACAAGTTTAGAAAAACTGAGGGTTCCAGGAGGCTTACCTTCTCCTCCTCCATTTTCACCCACCTCGACTTCAATTTGTTTGTTTGTGACATCAAAGCTGACACTTTCCATAATAACTACTTTGTTTCCTTCAACTGCTTCTTTAAATGATTTTCCCTAAGAGGAAAACCCATCTGCATTTACCTATTGGCCAGTGGGGACCGTACCCATATCCACAAATTCCCCTAAGGGCCAAGCCCTCAGATGGTACACAACGCAAGCGGAGGAGAAGACAATCTACACATGTGAAGTTAAAACTAGAACCAAGAAGAAAATGCAAAAATTAAACCAACACAATAGTAGGTGTATGGTAGGACATGGGGAAAACCTACATGGAGGAGAACAAAGCCTCTCCCACTTAGCACTTCACAGAGACCAAGGATGGACAGTGTGGTTATCACCCTAGTTGCAAAGTGAATTCTGAAAGTCTGTTTCTTCAATAGAGGATAGTTTTATCAATAACCAAAAGGAAAAAAAAATGTAATTTTTAGTCTAATTAAGAGTCATTATAAATTTTGAAGGTTTCTTTCATTACATTTGTATTGTCTAAATAACAAAATCTTTTCAATACATTCATTTTGTTTTGTAAAATTCCAAGTTGCAAAACACTAGGTGTTATTATATATGCAACCCATATACTGTTTTCAAACTATTTATAAGTAACAACCCAACTGGTTAGTAACCCCTCACCTCAATTTGGTCTTTTTTATCTTGCAACTCCACCCTTTGCACTCCAACCTTTAGCTTACAACGTGTAGACTAAAAAAACTCACAACATAGAGTGTTTTCTAACCTTCTCAAAAAATAATACTTATTAAAATTTTCAAATCAGGTCTTACTCATGTCAGCATCCAATTCTCACGAGTGCACAAAATTCATTGAGAGGATAGCTTCTCTTGCAAGCCATCGGGCCAACAAGTTTAATGGTGGAACTCCCACCACTACGCTCACAGTCAAAAAAATGTGAGAAAATGACCTAACGACACTACTATCTGCTCATTTCCATTATCGTAATGTTTCTTGTCGTCTACCAATTTTGTCACTTTTATCCTCCATCTTGGCGGGCCCCACACTATGCCATCCTATCATGTTATGTATGTTTCTATGTATTTTTTTATGCATTTTTGGATGTTATCATGCCTATGACATGTCATTTTGTTAGGATATTAGCTGCATCCATCCTCTCTGACTTGTAGTTTTTAATTCCATGAATATATTATAAACTAACAATTGTATTTTGTAATGATGTAAGTACTTTTGGTCGACAATTGGCACTTTGTATAAAATAGTTATATGACGTGCTGGAAATTTAGCTCCCTGATGGTTTTAAATGAGGCATAAATAAAGTGTTACTTGGAAATTTGATAGAGTTTTGGCATAAATAAAATCGGCAGAAAGCAGATGATTGTAGATGTTTCAATCGTCTTGCAGTGTATTTACACAATATGCATCATTGATTGAACATTTTAGATTGGTTATCTTCACATTGGATATGCATTCAGCCTAAAATATAAAGCATGAAAACACATGAACAAAAAGAGAAAAGGAGCACAAATTTTGAAAAAAAAAATTGAATACATGATAAAAGGAAAAGGCACAAGTGGGAAAAGTTAGACTTTAGGGTTTTGATTTTTAAAATAGTTTTGGGTGTGGTAAAGTGGGTGGGAGGCATTGGTAAAGATAGAGGTCATATAGCTATGCAGGGTAGTGAAGAGACTTGGTTGGGATGACAAGAAATAAGGAGAGGGTTGTGCGAGCGGAGGAGCCAGGTGAGGGGGTGGCAAGAAGAGCCGAGTGGAGAGATGGGAAGACAATGGAAGAAAACTGTGGTAGCTACAAAAGGCTACATGGCAACAACTGCTACAAAATGTCATAGAGTCAAAGGATGCAACTTAAGGGGCAGGACATGGCCTGAAAGAGGGCCTAAGTTTTTTAATTATTTATTATTAATATTATAAAAAGATAAAGATTGCAAAGAAAGGGTCAAGATCCTAAAATAAAGGGTTTTGAATTTTGAATTTAAATTATCTAGATTTTTTTTATATTATATTTTGTTAAAACAAACATATATTATATCTATGAAGTTTTTATTTAAAGAAAACAAATATAATAGAGATCTAAAATTTCAAAAGAAAATGAATAATTTCTTTTATTTAAGTTTAAAAAGAAATATGAAACCCTTAAAAAAGGGTGAAGATTTTTTTTTTGAAAAGAGATATATTATTAAAAAATAGAGATAAATTTTTTGAAATAAAATAAATTGATTTATTCTAAAAAAAATTGTTTTTTAATAGAAATTTGAACAATAGATTTGTATATTTGTATATTAAACATGTAGAGATAGACAAAAAATTGAATTATAACCCTTTCTTTGATAAGAAATCTTGCACAAGGGTTAGAAAAATATTATTAAACAAGAAGAAGGATTAGACTTTTGGCTCTTCTCCCTCCACTCTAGAGTGCCTCCAATAGAGTATTTTTTAAATCTGGTAAACCTTCAACCATGTAGCTCACAAAATATTAGTAATACCAAAGCTTTGATACTATGAAAGGAAAAATTAAATGAGAAAAGTAAAGTACTAGTCAATGAGCATTGTTTGAAGGAAAAATATTACCAAATAGAGAGTAGCCAAACCAAGTACCACCACCACCATCAAGAGGAAACACAAGAATTTGATAAGGGGTAAAAACAAAAGAAAACCAATATTATGAATGGAGGAAAAATGCCTAAGAATGATACAAAGAGAGAGAGAGAGCACTTAAGCCTTAATCTTGCTTGCTTGAATGAAGAATGAGAGGAGAGTCACCTCAATAAATAGATGTGAGAAGAGGAGTTAAAATGTAACTCCCAACTCAATGAATGTCACCATTCATCTATATGTTTGCAGTGTGTCAAGAACCTCTTAAGGAGGTGGCTACAAATATTCCTTAATAAAGGAATTGAAAATAAATGAGTCATCCTCACTCATGTGTGGGGAGACAAAAAGATAAAAGACTTGTAGGGATTCCTTTAGAATATTCTTACAAGTTAATAAATAATTAAAATTAAAAAATAACCTCTACCAAGTAAAGATTAATCTTCTAACACAACATTCAAAAATATTCTCCATGACAAGTGTACCAAATTTTAATAATTTTGATCAAGGTTTCAATGTAACCTCCTTCTTACATGCTCTTGTGTGTCATATAATTTTTATATGTGATTCCCTTCATGATGATGTTACACACATGACAAGAGTCTAACACAAGGAAAACCCATTTCACCTCAAATTGGGATGCCTAACTCCTCATGAGAAGAAAAAACTCACTAAAAGATTAAGTCTAGTAAGCCTCCAAGTGTGATTCCATCTCTCCACAAGAAGAAGAATAGAAAATGAATACAAAGTATATTAAAATGAACATTAACAATGAAAGGTTGAGACACCTTTTCCCAACATTCCTTTAGAAAATACATCATTTCCCACACCAAGAACCATATATCATCATCATACCTCAATTTTAAACACTTTGAGAAAGAGGTACAACCCAATGTGATTCACTTGTCTATTGGATTTGATTGGTTTCTTCTCCAGTGACATGCATCGTACAACCTTAAGGTTTCCATAATTATTATATCATGGCACTCCTTAAAAACTATACTAGGTAATTATTTTGATTGATTGAGTTCTTTGGTTGTTGGATGTTGGATGTCCCTATAATATACCCTCAATGTCATCACATTTCTTGCAATATCATGGGGAATCCTCTTTTTTTCTATACATATTTTTTAGTCAAACATCTAAGTATCAGAAACATCAACACTATAGTTCTTATACCCTAGTGAATATCATCTAGTGTTATAGAAAATTTAGGATTCTCACCATATGTTAGCATATACTTGCATTCAATTATAGTCACTGTTTTCATCACATCCATACTTATGTTTATCCTATCTATCTCAATCCTTCTCATTATTATGATAATTTTCTTCATCTACTAACATCATTTTCTAACTCACATTTTTATCTCCTACCACTCATTTTTATCCACATGTGCCATAGAAAAAGAATAAGCACACATTGGTTATCATTTAGTCCATTTATATCCACATACATAATAATGTATCCACCAATTAAAAACTAAATCATAACATATTCATCTATAAAACATCAAAAAAACTATAAATGAATCCATTCACGCATCAAGTACACCATAGATAATCATCCTCCATAGCCAATACATATGTATTTTCATTTGTGAACCATAAAATATAATACCATAGATCACACCACATAAGACATAAATCAACCAAAATCCATGTGTGTGTGTGTGCGCGCGTGTGCTAGATGAAGTGAATTGCATTTTAGGTGTACAAGATTTTTTTTCATCTGATCTTGTTATTGGTAGACTAATAAGATATAATACAAAAAATTATTGGAATTTTATTTTATTTATTTTTACATAAAAATATAAAATAGTTGAAGAATTGATAATAAGTGAAAAAAAAATATTCTACGATAGTATTTATAAATGATAATATATAGAGGATTTGCTAAAACAGATTGCACAAAAAATATTTTATAGAATGAAACAATGTAAAAAGAAAAATGAAAGAAGCAAAAGGTGGTAGTACTAATTGCAATAAGTATAGATCTAATTGAATAATTTGAAGCAAATATTTGGATAAAATTGATGCTAATAGTTTAATTCTATATTTAAATAATGGTTGGTACTTCAATTTGTAATTTAGTTTAATCCTATGTCAATATGGGGCATAAATTTGTGCAAGAGATAGTGGCTATTTGCTCAAGGTTTGGAGGTAACAAATTGAGTTTAATGAAATCCAATTTTCCCTAGAAAATAAGATCAAAACTAGAATCCTATCTAAGGTTTTGTCTGAAATCTTCTATAGGAAGGTTTTTTTCTCTAAAAAAAATTCAACTACAGGAACTCTATTACATGAATAAAAGTTGTTTGCCACATAATAGAAAGTACTATATATTGTAAGAAATAAGTTTAGAGATTACTCAAACCAAACAATTACATATGTAGATATAAGTTACCACAAGTTACTCAATAAAATAAATTTACCAAATCATAAATTATTATACTCATATTTAAAAATAAATATGCAAACCCATACTTCACACTTTTGTTTTTTTATAAATTATGATTCCAACACAATAACCATAAAATAATATATGATAAACATTTTACAAAAAAAATATTATGTAAAGAATAATACTTCTAAACATAATAAAATAGGAAAGAATCAACATGTGTCCCTTGAGTGGGCCATCCTTGTGGCCTACCAAGTAATAGAATAAATTATTGCAACTCTTCTTGATCAAAACAAGAATTTTATTGCTTGGGTTACTATATATGTTTATTACATTGTGCATTTATGTATACTATGATTTATATATCATATTACTCATAAAAACTAAGCTATAAAAGGATATAGAATGTTATGTTGGACTTTAACCCATAAAATGAAAATATAAATATGTTAATAAATATGATCCAAAATAAAGAATTCCCAAGTTTTCTAAGTCAAGAGTCCTCTCATTATAGTCCTCATAAGTTATTATGTTGTTGAGGATCCATTTGATTTATTTCATCCGTTCAATTGAATATATTAGTACTCATAATTTTTTTTATGTAAAACATATCTTATTCTTCTAAAAACATATTAAATGACTTCATTTTATATAAAATAGTAATGACAAAATGAGGAATTAGGGTGAGGATTAAATGGATATACTTAAGCATTGTTAGTAAGAAAAGATGGGGAATAACAGTTCAGAGATTTGTACCTTAGTATTCCTTATGTAGTATGTTTATACCCCATAGGATATAGTGAGAGAAAAGAGTAAGTGTGGTAAGATCCTAACAACATTTCATGCATAACTTGATTATGAACAATTTTCATCCATAAAACATACATCCATAGAATCCTTATAACTCCATATATATATATATATATATATATATATATCTTGATTATGAACAATTTTCATCCATAAAACATACATCCATAGAATCCTTATAACTCCATATATATATATATATATATATATATATATATATATATATATATATATATATATATATATATATATATATATATAAATAATCATTACATTAGCAGGTCTTAGTCTATTCTATGTATTACATTCCTTTCTTATCTCCTATCTAGCATGCTCTATCTCTGATATTCTCCTAATCTATTATCTATTACATACATTTATTGATGATTTTTCTCTTATAGAGATGTGACCCTTATAGAGAACCCCTTACTTTATCTTCCTTGTTGGCATGAGGTTCCGCAAGTCCTATACGGTAAGTTGTAGCTTTTACTCTCTGTCTTGTACCCTACTAACATCATCTCCCTTTCAAAATTGTCTTGTCCTCAAAATATGCTACTCAATTGCCTAGGAGAATATGTTTGTATATGAACTTTAACTGTACAAGTATAGTATCCCATTGCTATTTTTATTTTTGGATTATTTTTATGTATCTTTGTGTATTTTACTATGTAGCTTTTGCCTCCACAAGATTTTTAGAGATCTATATTTGTTGTGGTACAACTCTAGCCTCTCTTAGCACTATGCACAAGTGTGCTATATTGATGTTCATGGTTTCCCTTAATAGATTCACTTGCATCTTTATATTCTCTCTCTACTCTTGGAATTGCTACAGTTGAGTGTGTTTGTTCTCTATGTGTACTCTAATTGCTCCATCCATGTCTTTTAATGGATTATAGGTGGATGCAACTTGCACTATTTGGGCCTCCAATTGTATGATCTGATTTTTTAAATTTTTAGTGAGGTTAGGATATTATAGAAAAAATTGATATAGTATATTTACTTCTACAATATTTCCTTCTATATTCTTGATCTATTTCCCTAGTTGTGAATGAGCTACCAAACATCTTTTGTGGCCTCTTTTTTATTCTTCTTCAAAAATTTCTATTGAGCTTCTTGCTTGATTTTATCCTTTTGTGCCTTTAATTCTGGTTGTAGCTCATCTACCAACTATTTAAGTTGTTGTGATAGGGGAAGATAAGTATCCCTTTGTATATGTGGAATTGAGATCTACCATGTTTGTACCACATATTCTATTTTATTTACATTATCCACATGTTGATGAACTATCTCTTCCCTTACACTAGCATGAAAAATATCCCCTAGTTGAATTTTCTGAAGTGGGAAGATATTTTCTAAATTCATTTGGGATCCCATCACCAGTAACTGGATCAATTATGGTTCAGATGTTGGATACAATTGTTTTTGTTGTGTCAATACGTCTTTAATTGATTGGATTGGGGAACTTGATGCAAATGTTTTTCCAATATTTTGTTCTTGTTCCTCCTCTTCTCTTTCACTTGGTGAGCTTCTTGTGGGAGAGGGTGTTGGTTGTTTCTTTTATTATTCTTCATGTAGGATGGAATCTAGGAGTGTCTTAGTGATTTTTGTGGTTTCCTCTTGTAGCTTTGCAATCGCTTCTTGTTGTCCCCCCCATTAGGGTATATACTCTCTACTTAGTGTGGAGATCTTGTAAGTTGCTCCTTTTGATCTAATATAAGGTCAGACCCTACCTCTATAATAGATTTTTCTATTATTTCCTCTTCTTCCTTTAGGGCTTTCTCCCTTTTCTCCCAATTTATGACAATTATGGGTTGTGAGAAACCCTTGATTACTTCCTATAAATTTTTATTAAATTTCCTTATTTATAATATGAGGCTTTGTATTATCCTATCCTTATTATTATTGTTTTCATCTTCATAAACGGATAATACTTGTGAAAGCATACCATGGTAGATGATGGAATTTGTGGTATCCATCACATTGATTAGTGGTTTTGGTTGCTCTATTTCCTTTGGTTTTTGAATTTCCACAGTGTGTTCTTCTTTCTCTTTTGTAAAGGTTTATGTACCTCTTGTAACTCTTCTTCTTCCTCCTCTTCGTCAAAAGTTTGAATTATCTTCCTTTTCACCAACTGCTTGGCCCTTGCTTTGTATCCCTTGTTCTCTGTACTCATTTGTATTAGGGTTTCCAAGATCTCTTGCATGTTTGGTGTAGTTACCATTTATGGAGAAGATGTGGGACCTTTAGATTATGTGCTTGCAACCCCATGAAGTCTCCCATACCTTCTTGTGGTTAGTGTTCCTGTTTCCAGAGTTGGTACAAAAGATGATGGATGTGTTGATTCCTTTGGTGGAATGACCCACTACTTTTGTAGTTGTTCTTTTTTTTTCTCATATTTTTCTTGGGTATTCTTCTTATGGATTTGATCCATAATCTCCATGAACATCCCAAATCTCTCTACATTTGGGTCTTTTGGTTTACTGAGTATGTTTTAAGCATAAGCATCCACCTCTTTCTGTGATATCTCATAAGGGATCTTAGGAACTATGAATTTCATTAGAACTACTGCATCAATTTTGTATACTAACTATAATGGTGTGAATTTGTTTGTTCTCTTATAGTATGTGCGGTAGGTTCGGATTACTGCATGTATCTTTATGTCCCAATCTGACCTATTTCCATCACACATTTTAGTAAGAGTTACAATTATTTCATTTAGATCTTCAATTAATCCATTCACTTATGGATGGTATGGTGAGATCTAATCGCATATGATCATGAAGTTTTTTAGAAGTTTTGCAATCACTTTCTTAACAAAATATTTTCCTTGATCACTTACTATGGTTAATGGGAAACCATACCTAGTGATTATATTTTGATATAAGAATCTTGTCTTAGGGTTTTTAGTATAGTCCTTAGTAGTTTTTGCCTCTACCCATTTTTTTAAGTGTTCTACACCTATTACTATGAACCTTTCTCTTGAGTGTTTAGTTGGTGGTTCAATGGGTCCTATAAAGTCTATTGCTCATTTTTCAAATGGGATTTGTGCTATCACTAGTTCCAAGGGCATCTCATCTCTTGTAGTAGGTTTCCCCACCCTTTGACATATGTCACAATTCTTTACATATTCTTTTTTATCTTTGTGTAGGGTTGGCCACCAAACTTTGGCTAGTTTAACCATTTTAGTTGTTGTTTCACAACAATTATGTCCTCTTGCTATTCCTTCATGTGCTCCTTTTTGGATGAATTATCTTTCATTCTCATAAAAATCTCTTCTTATAATTTCATCTCATCCTATTTGCTTCAATTCTCCTTCTATTAGTGTATATGGTAGAGACTTCCACAATAGAGATTATTTAGCTTGTGGCGAGAGATTTGTGGGAAATTCTACTTTAGATAAGAGTATAGAAATATCTTGTAGATCCTTTGGTACCACATTTAGTTTGAATAGATGTGCGCCAAGTAGATTTTCTATCTAATCTTTCGGTTCTTCCCTTGTTTTAATTCTTGATAAGTAATCGGGCCCTTGATTGTGCTTTCCAGATTTTACCGTTATCTTAAAATCAAATTCCTAGAACAGGGGTAGCCATTGACATATTATTCTTTGTATGGTAGGCCTATTAAGAAAGTAATTTAATGGCTCATGATCTATTAAAAATGTAAGTGGTGTTGGTAGTAGGTAGTGTCTAAATTTTTATAATGCATAAACCATAGACAGAGCTTCTCATTCTAGAGTGGTGTAATTTTTCTCTACCTTTGATATTTTTTACTTGTGTAGGCTATGGGATGGTCTTTATTGCCTTTGGGTTGGGCCAATATTTCTCCTATGACAATTCTTTATGTATCTACATGTATATGGAATGGTGTATTCCATTCTATGAATATTAGTATGGTTGCCTCCACAATTTTGTTCTTAAGTGTGTCAAATGCTTGTCGGCATTCCTCGGTCCATTAATTATTTCCATCGGGTTTATTCTTCAATAGTTCCTCCATTTGTGTAGTTATTCTTTCATAACCTTTTATAAAAATTTTGTGGTATCCAACATATCCTAAGAATTATTTTACTTTTGAAGGTGTCTTAGGTAGTGGTAGTGTCGTAATTAGAGTAACCTGCATAGGATCTACCATCAAACCTTTTTGTAGATGATATGTCCTAATAAGGTCACATAAGATACCGCAAACATGCACTTCTTCAAATTTAGTGCAATCTACATACTTCAACACCTATTGAGAATCATCCTCAATACTTGCTCATGTTCTTTGACCAAGCCATATACCATCCAATCATCCAAGTATACCTCCAAAAATCCTTAAAATAATTTATCATAATCCTACTAAATATCGCATACATGCATTCTTTAGTCTAGATGGCATCACTATGTACATGTAGGAGCCCCATTCTATTGTAAATGTTTCTTTTGGTTGATCCTCCTCACTTATTTCCACTTGATGATATCGAGAAAAGCTATAAGTGATATATTTCTCTTCTTGCTACCAATTCCATTATTTCTTCAATGAATGGTGTAGGGAAAGGATCATGAATGTACACTTTATTCAATTCCATAAAGTCAACACAAATTCTTATTTTCCATGTTTTCTTGTTTTGAACTATCATAGGGCTAATCCACTCCACATCTTCCACTAGTTTGATTATCCCTGCTTCCAACATCTTGTCTAGTTCTACTTTCACTTTATTATTCATATTTGGGTTTAGTTGGTATGATTTTTTTGTACCGGTTTAGCTCCTTTTGGTTGTATCTTAATGACTCCTACTTCCTCTATGCTTTTTAAGTCTGTAAATTTTTTAGGGAATAGTTCTTTAAATTTTGATAAAATCTCTGTAACTTGTGCCACTAAATTTTCATCCTAGCAGTGTTGGGACTAAGGTGTCTCAACCTTAGAGAGTCCCAAGATATTTAATTAATTAAATTAGTCCTTTTGCTTCATATTTTATTAATTAAATCCTAAGTGATATGTTTCTAATTTGATATAACAATTTGTGGGACCCGTTTATAAGTTGGCTTCCTACTTGTTTGGTGGAAAGCATGAAATTGTGCCCACTTGTCACTTGGGTGCTCAATTGGGAAGAGGTGTTTTTGAAAACCTCTCAAAGGTGAACCATAGTGATATGTGTCCATGCATCTTAAGTTATCACTTGGCAGGATTTTGGAAAGTTTCTAAACAGGACTATGATAACCACTCGTAGTGACTAGAAGTAAGAGTTCAAAATTGGTAGTTAGTTGTATTATCTCTAGTGGGACACTACGCATATCAAGGTGAGTTAATATTTTCATAAAATATGGAGTTAGATGTCTTACATGTAGTTGCATGTTGGTGCATGTTCTCTATTTTAGTTTGCATGCATATAGAGACTATGGAGATGAAACATGGCATTCCTAGGGGCCCATGATAGAGGTTTATAAATATGTGAAATGTTTATGTATTGTGAGATGTTTTGTATTTTTTGAGAATTCATTATGTTGTGGGAATTACACCAGATTTGTATCATAGTGTAAAGACACTTGCAAGAGCATAGACTATAATTGTATTGTAATCACTTTGTTACTGATAATACAATTGATCAATACTTTGGTGTGTGGGTTTTTTCTTGAAAGGGTTTTGTTGATATTTCATGCCCCCTTAGATGACCCATCACTGATTTTTGATCTGAGAGATCCTACATGGGCCATCTTGCAAGATTTTTCCTTGGGGGTTCCTAAAATTGGTTATGTCCCAATATTTTGGGTCTTTGGATTGTCTCTTACTTGGTTCCTTCATCCTTCTCTGCTTTCCTCTAAGCCTTCAACCTTCGGCCTTCATCCTTTCCCTTTCCCCCTTACCATCTCTCTCCTCTTCCATCCTTCTGCCTCCTTCATCTCCCTTCTCCATTTTCACCAAGCTTTCAAGGGGTCAGCCATCAACCTTCCCCTTTATCATCTTCTACTCCATTCATCGATCGTTGCTTGACAGTCCGGCTCGAAGCTCAACATTCCATGAAGGCTCCTCATCAAGGAGACAAAACAATGTCGGAGGGAGTTGTTTTGCAGTCCCTATGACATCCCAATGGAAGCTCATCAAAGGGGCACGCAGATATTGGTGAGCCTAGAATGTGGTCCCTTCAATATTCTGATGGAGTTGTATCGAGGAGACATTAAAATATCGATGGGACCTTGAGGCTTGTCCCTCCAATATTTCGATGGACGATAGAATCTCTTCATCAGAGGGAATGATGGATATCGACGGGACATTGATGATGGTCCCTTTGACATCCCAATAGGATGGTGACAACGAAGGATGGTGAATTCTAAGGTGACACGTGTCTTTTTAGGCCCACATCTTTTTCCAACGGTATTAGAGAGAAGGATGAATATCGGTGAGACCCTAAAGTGTCTCATCCTAATATGTTGGTGTTCCTTTAATGGTGTAAGCTCTAAAGGAAAATCGGTGAGCCACATTAGGGTGACAGGGAATTTTTGAAGAGATAGTCTCAGGGGTCTCTAACACACAAATGTTGTTTCAGTCAATGGTGCAAGATAGAAAGTTGGTGGGGCATGTTTCTTTGGTTGCTAGTGTGTGAGATGAAGATCAATGAATGTGTTTTAAACTTTGCTCGATGTTTGATCTAAACCCCTTCATCAACCATATTATGGTGCACATTCAAACTTCAATGGCTAATTATGTTTGTGGAAAATTTGCATAAGTTATTGTTTAGTGACATCCTCAGCTACTGAATCAAATTTGATTAATTATAGATCATCTTTTACACTTTTTTCAACATTGTATTGATTGCAGGATGTCACCATTACTCCTTGATGTGCTACATACTCTTTATTCTCTGTCAAGTTGTATTGGTCAGGGAGTTCTTTAGTGGCTTTCACGGGATCTCCATCCTTGCATTCATGATATTCATTATTTGGGGCTCATTCAAGATGTCAGAGCCCTAATGGCTTGGCGGTGGCTCTATGGTTGGGAGGAATTAAAATCTTTTTGGACCTAATCGGTGTTCATCTTTTTGAACCCTAGTTAGGTTAGGGTTGTGGCTTGACTTGTGCTTCTCAGTTATGCCTAATCTATAAAGGAAAAAATGTATTCATTTGAAGGGTTCTTCCTCTGGCTCCTCTGGGGTTTTTCTTTTGCAGGCTATATTTTACACTATGTCGTTGTAAAGATTGGTTTTTTTCCCTCTACATTAATGGAATGGATCAAGTTTTCCTCTTATCATCTCTTTTGTGTTTGAGTAATTTTATTACCTTGCATATCTAAGTGTTTGTTGTATTTTCATGCTTGCATGTTTGAGTTAAATTGTTTATAGTTGTTGTGTTGAGAAACCCTCTTTCCTTCCAACACCTTGTCAAACCCTAACCTTCTTGTACGCCTCTGAGAATAGACCAAATAGGGAGTTGTGAATGTATGTGTAGTCAAGGTCAAGAAGAAATGACCTTTCCATCTTGGTGTATCACCTCCATTTCCCTTTCATGTTTTCCTTCTCCCCTTTTCCTTGTGAGTTGTTAGTGATAGGTTTTCATGTGTTGGGTTGGACCAACACATTGCACTAGGATTGAAAAAGGAAGTCAGCCTTCTTTGAAGATTCAACCTCATTCATGCAAGGTCCCACACCTTGAGGTTGTCTCCATTGTGTCATTAGAACATTGAACTCTTGTTTAGTAGGGTGCAGTTTTATGTGACAATAGGTTTTCCCACGTAAATCTATGTGTTATGGTTTTATGTGTTTAAATCTAAAATTTAATTAATGAATGTGCATCTAAACTGTAATATTTTACATATTTGTAGCAAATTTTTGCAACCCTCTCCTACTTATATTTGTGTTTGGAAGTTATTTCCTCATGTATATTTTCTTTCAATTGTTATTAGAGCTTGGAAAACTTTGTTTTTGTTGTTGGATTGAAGGGTTTTTTATACTAGTCTTAGTTTCAGTGGGAGCTTTGCAAGAAAATATTTTTTAATATTATTGTAGGATAAACATGGCACGCACATCTGATAGAATTGAGATGGAGAAATTTAATGGGAAAAAAATGATTTGTAGAAACTCAAAATGGAGGATATGCTCATTGATAGAGATAAATGGGCTGCAATATCTAGCACAAAACAAGCCACAACAACCCAAGAATATTGGGATCTAATGGACCAGAAATCCAAGGGTCTGATAAGACTATTTGGTTGATTCCATTCTCCTAAATTCCTATGAAGAGAAGAATGTAGCAAGTCTTTGGGAGAAAATTTGAGATATTTATCAAGGGAAATCCTTGGTAAATAAGTTGTTCTTGTGAAATAAGTTGTATTCTTTAAAGATGGAGGAAGGATGATCGATCACAGATCACCTCAATTCCTTTAATATGGTTGTTGCATAGTTGGTTTTGGTTGGTGTGAAAATAAAGGATGAATTTCATTGCATGCTTATACTATGTTCTTTTCTAGTCTTTTGGGACTACTTGGTGATGACTATCAGAAGTACTACAGCCACCTTAAAAATGGATGATGTTGATTTGTTGTTGTTTGAAGATATGTGAAGGAAATATTTGAAGATGGCTAAGGAGCCCCTTTCTATTCATGGTAGATTATAGGAGAAAGGAAAGAAGGACAAGAAGTCCAAATATAAGTCTCTAAGGAGATCTAAGTCTCTTGGTAAAAAATCCAAGGTGAAATGTTGGAACTGCTAAAAGGCCGATCATTATTAAAAAGAATGTAAGGAGGAGAAGAAAAATAAAATTCATAAAGCGTTTGATTTTGATTCAGATAAATCCTCTTAGGATAAATGTGATGCTTTTATTTCATTCTTGGAAATGCATACATCAAAACATTTTTGGTTAATAGACTCGGGTGCCTCTTTCTACATTACCTCTCAAAGAGGTTGGTTCTCAAAGTATGAGGAGTATGATGGTGGGAAGGTGTATCTAGGTAATGACTCTCATCCGAAGATTGTTGACTATGGAAGATTCAATATTTGATTCCTTAATGGTAGGGTGAAGGGAATTGATGGTGTCATGCATATCCTTGGCTTGGAATGGAACCTACTTTTAGTAAGTTAAGTGATGTGGGTGTGCAGGTTTTTTCTCGAGTGGTGGATGTGAGATGACTAGAGGTTCTATGGTGCTTGCTAAGGGTGTTTAGATTGGAACCTTATATAAGATGGATGCATGCACATTTTGGTGTAGAAGTACTTCTATGGAGTCCAAGAAAAGGGCTCTGGATTCTTCATCCTCACCATCAAATTGATCAAAGAAGAAAAATATGGTTTCTACATCTGATGGTCATGCTTTCTAGGTACCTAAGGGTGCTAATGCTTTGGAGATAAATCTCCCAACAAAAAAGATAATGTTATGGCACCAAAGACTTGGCCATATTGGTGATAATGGTCTTACAAACCTAAAAAATAAGAGCCTTATTGAAGGCCTTGATGATTGTAATCTCAAGTTTGATTTTTGCAAACAATGTATATATGGAAAACAAAATCATGCTTCTTTTTATTCTAGTTCTCATAAGTCTTCTGGGGTATTGGATTATATTCATGCAAATGTGTTTGGTCTTGTTAATATTTTGTGATTATCTAGATTTGTGTATTTTTCCTCATTCATAGATGATTATAGTAGAAGGGCATTTGAATATTTCCTCAGAAGTAAGTCTAAAGTTTTTAGTTGGTTTAAGAATTCAAATTCTTGGTTGAGAATTAGATTGGTAAAAAAATTAAGTGTTTGAGGATAGATAATAGTGGTGAGTTTTGTTCATCAAAATTTGACAGGTTATATAGGGACCATGGGATTAAGAGACACAAAACAACTCCACACATCCCACAACAAAATGGAGTTATGAAGAAGATAAAAATATGATGATAGAGAGGGCTAGGATTATGCTCAGTGGTGCTAGCCTTGGATAGAAGTTATGGGTTGAAGTTGTAGCCACTGCATGTTATTTGATTAATATATCTCCTACTTTAGAACTTATTGAAAAGACACCCATGGAGACATGGTTTGGTAAGAATCCATTGATAAGACATCTTAGAGTCTTTTTTTGTGAGGCATATTCTCATGTGCCTAGTGAGAAAAGATCTAAATTGTAGAACAATTTGGTTAAGTGTATCTTCATCGACTATGGTGTCAATGTGAAGGGTTACATGCTTTGGGATCTAGTTGTAGAGAAGATTTTCTATAGTAGAAGTGTAATCTTTCAAGAGTCGAAACCTTCCACTATTGATTTACAACCAAAGATGGAAGAGAAATAGAAAAAGGAGGTAGTTCAGATCCCACCTATTCTAAAGAAAGATGAACTACACACTCTTACTGGACCTAATAATGAGGATAGCTTAAGCATCTTTGAAATATCTGAAGAAGATAAAGAACCTCAAACTCAACAATTGAGGAGGTCTACGCATGTTAGGCGACAAGTGGAAATATTTGGATATTCTATGATTGTAACATTGATGAGCCTAGGATTGTTAGAGAAGCTATGGGTATGCATTATGTAGATTCCCAGATGGAATCCATGAATAAAGAGATGGGTGCATTAAAGAAGAATGCTACATGGGATCTGGTACCTTTGCTTCAAGGACAAAAACTCATTGGAAGAAAAGGGTGTTCAAGAATAAAATTGGTTTAGATGGCAGTGTTGAGAAGCATAAAGCATAGTTGGTCATGAAGGGGTATTCTCAAGTGGATGGAATAGAGTATGGTGAGATATTCTCTATTGTAGCGAATCTGACATCTATTAGGTTCCTACTATCACTTATAGTAGCTTATGATCTAGAATTGGAACATATGGATGTGAAGAAAATATTCCTTCATGGTGATTTGGAGGAAGAAATTTATATGTCATAGCTAGAGCATTTCATTGAGA
>VDFB02075321.1:444267763-444365829 GCA_007258455.2 Sequoia sempervirens
AAAGTGAATTGTCATGTAACTCAGCTTTCAGTTTTCATATTAATAAAGCAGCATTTTACAGGTTCATTAGATTGTGATTTGCAAAAGATTCCTTCAATTGCAATGAATTCAAAAGTCTGCCTTGTCATTATGTTGCTTTTATGAATGATTTGATGAAGTTTTACATTGTTTAAATATCAAAACCTTTAAAATTTTTGTCTCATTTATATTTGCATGCATTCAAATAGTAAAATCACAAGTCTAAGTCTGTGTAAATGAATAATATTCTTCTTTGTTGTGAAAACCTTGTTTTCCTTCAAAGGTGATTTGTTCAAGCCTCCCTTAGAGTCATTTTCATGGTCAAACTATTAAGATCGACTTGTGTGGATAGTTTTCATGAAATTTATTGTGAATCACAGTTGCAAATCTTTATCAATCAGGTGCATCACCTTTAATTTACAGCTTTTTTTGTGCATTTTTACATACTTCTATCCCTTTTCCAACAAGTTACCAATTATTAATTTAAGAATAATATAGGAAGCCGGCCTAGAATCTGGAGGTTCAATCTCACTATAGGTCACCCACAACCTGAGTTTGATCCAATGTTTCAATAGATTGTTGAATTTAATCATTCAAGCATTTCGGGTGCAATCTAATTGACAACAATTACAATAGTGTTCATGCTCGTGATGGTGATAGTGAACAAGCATACATAATGCCTCACTAATAAGAGCACTATTTAATAAAGGAAGCATATTTCAAGTTTCAGATTTTCCATTTGGGAAGAGAGCAAGGTATAAGACAATTTTTATTAAATGGAACATAAAAATGCATGAAGAGTGCCAAGTAGAAGAGCATAAAAATGTAAGGACAGTCAAGCATGAAGAGAGCTTTATATTTTCAAGCATCGAAATATACTTTCAAAGAGTACTTGATAAGAATTTGAGTAAGCAAAATACATTCCTAGAATGGACAAAGCTTTAAAGGGTCTAAGCTGAAGTAACATAAGTAAAATAAGGAGTTACAGTGAATAAGAAATTTGCAGAATGAACAAGGTTCACAAAGCATGGAGAAGCTTATATATCATGTCCTAGAGTTCCAGAAATTACATACATCAAATGCCTTCATGAAATGCAACAAGGGTTTGTTCATAGCCCACTTTTCTATCAGAAGTTCAAAACCCATCTAGGGTTTCTTTTCATTTTGCAGCAGAGTTGAGGAGTTGAGCTCATTAGAGATGCCATATATGCAGAGGAACTGGAAATTAAATTGAGCAAGGATCACATATATACCCAATTTCAGAGATTGGAGATCTCAACTAAAATGCAGAATGTAATCAAAGGTGCAATAATTTTGAGCTTTTAGCTCTCAAAATGAATACCCATATGAGGGCTTTAGTTGAATACTCAGTATTTCTTCATATCACGGTGTACCCATGTTGGGTTTTTGCATTAAGTACATAAAATAGGTGAATTCCTTTCAGGATAAAGTGAACCCACATGGGGGTTTGATTTTAAATTACAAATTTCATTTTTCAAATACCCACATTGAGGTTTTGAATTAAAAAGAAGATAGTGCAATTTTCAAGAATACCCACATGGGATTTCTACATAGAAGCAAGATAGATGTTTTCTTTCATTTTCGAGGAATGCACATATGGGATTTTTGAGAGGAGAATAGAGTACATAAATTTCATGGTGGCCATACTGGTTTTCAACAGAGGTCATAGAATAAACAATATTCCTTCAAAATAGCAAATGCCCATATTGGGTTTTTTTTTCGAAGTAATCGACATACAATGTAATCTCTTGGGTTGAGCCCAAAAATGAAGAAAAACCCATTTCTATGCATGAGTAGTCATGGCCAAAGGAAAGATTTATAACTTCAAATTTTCATTTTGAAGTAGAAAGCCTCTTAAGTATGCATGCTACAACCAGAATTTGAAGGAAAACAGTGGAGCCATACAAATTTCTGAGTAAAATGCATTTTAGCATATATCATAGCGCGGCCTGTATGTGGCCTTGAGTTTATAAATGAAAATGGCATTTTTACATAATTATATAGCCCTAGGTTCTGATTTTTGCAAAGAAATGCTATGAAATGATGCCAAGAGAAAGAAATGGAGCAAGAGTTTACCATGTGGCCATGGAAGAGTAAAACCGACCAAGCTCTCAGGAATTTCAAAATGCAGAAGGTCAAGCCCTTACAATAGCGGCCAAGAACACAGAAAAAAAGAAGCAAGAATACAAAGCCATAAATCATCAGAAAATTATATCACTACCACGGCCTATGAGGCCATTTTCTCCTAAAAAAACCCAAGGAATGAAGAGAAAGAAACCAGCAATACTTACCATAACTGGAGGCCGAGTATGATCAGAGTTGAAGGCTTGAATGAAGGCTCAAATGGGGGCTCCATATCGAAACCCTAGCTCATACATGGTGGCTTAGAAGCATTCTTTCCAGAGTCTTCACTTGCAAATGACACGAAATGATAGGGATTTCTTGGTTTTGATATTAGGGTTCTTTCTTTTTCCCTAATTCGAACTTAGGAGTTTTGTGCAAATGTTTCAACTTATTATTCCCTAGGTCAATTATCATGTGGCCAGATATATTGCTCTAGGTCGAGCCTTGCTAAAATTTCATTTTGACATTGTTTGCTTAAGTATATTAAGGGTAAGACATTTTGATATGTTTCAAGTCAAGAGAGCCTTAGGGTTTTTTTTTTTTTTATCAAATGCCTTGTTTTAATAAACCTTATCTATATGCTTCAGGTTTTATTTTATTGATTTTTAAAGAAAATCAATTAAATGAAATGATAGGTATGGGTTTATTTTTCAATTGATTTTAAAGAAATCAATTAGGGTATGGATGAGAGGATAATATTGTATTATTTTTATGATTTTTTTAAAGAAAATAAAGCATTGTAATTGGAGAAATAAGGTTGTTTTGAAAAATATTTTCTAAATCTTTAATTGCAAAAAGATAAATCCAGTTAGGGAAAATATAAAATCTGCAAGCCATGTAAAGTAAGAATAAAACAAATTGTTTTAATTGTTTTCTATTTTTAGCAGATTTATGAGTGGTCTTCTTTTGGTCGGATTTGAATTTCTTGTTGGAGAGATAAGGTTTTTTTTTTTCTTTAAAAGCATATTTGACCTTTTTGAGGAGCTTTTCAGTATGTACATGCAAAAGTGTGTTTTTTCTGCTTTTGTGCAAGCTTCTTGGGCAGTTTTTTATACCTTTCCTAGAGCTTTTTTCTTGAGCTCAGATTAGGGTTTTGGAGATATATCTTGAGAAAAACTTAGTGTTTTTCCAGTTCATATTCTAGTTTCTTGCTCTTACACATTTTGGAGCTTGTAAACTTCTTTGTACTCAATTTCAAATTTTGGCATACTCCTTCAGTTGAATAAAAGCAACACTCCTATTTTTCAATTTTGTGTCTTTTACAGTTTTAGTTGATGTTATATTATGATTTATGCTTGTAGAATCCTTATTATGTCCTAGAATTGTAATTTTAGTGCAGAAAGATCATAAAATACAGGTTGCATGTTGTGTTTAAATTTAAATCTTCATGCAAATTTTTTATGTGTTAATTGTTCATGAGGAATTGTGAAATATTGTTATTTTCTGAAAGCTGATTGTGGGGAAAAGCCAGAGTCATCATTAAGTTGTTATTAAATTGTTAAAATCTCTTAATTCATAGGTTTTAATTTCAGTTATTCTCTATCCCTTTTCCCAAAAAATCACTTAGAATAGGATCATCATTCGAAGAACCAACTCACTCTGGAGATTCTCTTTTCACAGAAGATCACCCACATCTGAAAGGAGTCTCCATGTTTCAACAGATAGTTTGATTTTTGCAAATCTGACAAAGGGTGCATATCTGATTGTTAATAGTAATCTAATGTATTCTCCCCTCATGTACTAGGGGAAGCATTGTTGTAATTATCGTAATGATGTAACCGTTATTGATGAATTTTCTTGTAATGAATATTGTAAATTAATGCATCTTGCATGTGTTAGTTAGCTAGAAATGATCTTTAATAATGATTATCAGTTGACATGTTATGGAAATAAGTAATGTAGAATCAATTAATGTGGTGTTTTAAAATGAGCCTTGCACATTAGATAAATCATATTATCTTAGTAGTTGATGAAACAATTATAGTTATCTCGATTATTAGTTTGTGAGTAGTGTAGTCGAGGAACCTTAGAGGACCTAGGATTAGTTTATTATGTATTTTATTGTTATTTTCTTTTTTAAAAAAAATTGTTCCATTAGTTGACCTAGTTAATGTTGTCCTCTAGGGCTCCTTCGTGGGGGCATTACAAAAGACAACAAAAATCCCTCTCTAGAGCATTCTAAAACAATTGATTTGAATACCAAATTTAGAAAGCCACGCATTTGAACACCAAGCATCTATATATTTCCTATCCAGAGTTTTTGCTAATATCAACATCAACAAAGAAAATGGCCACATCTTTGAGCCTAGATTTTTTTATATTTTATAACTATTTTCATCTTAGAATTAGGAACAAGTTTAGAAAAACTGAGGGTTCCAGGAGGCTTACCTTCTCCTCCTCCATTTTCACCCACCTCGACTTCAATTTGTTTGTTTGTGACATCAAAGCTGACACTTTCCATAATAACTACTTTGTTTCCTTCAACTGCTTCTTTAAATGATTTTCCCTAAGAGGAAAACCCATCTGCATTTACCTATTGGCCAGTGGGGACCGTACCCATATCCACAAATTCCCCTAAGGGCCAAGCCCTCAGATGGTACACAACGCAAGCGGAGGAGAAGACAATCTACACATGTGAAGTTAAAACTAGAACCAAGAAGAAAATGCAAAAATTAAACCAACACAATAGTAGGTGTATGGTAGGACATGGGGAAAACCTACATGGAGGAGAACAAAGCCTCTCCCACTTAGCACTTCATAGAGACCAAGGATGGACAGTGTGGTCATCACCCTAGTTGCAAAGCGAATTCTGAAAGTCTGTTTCTTCAATAGAGGATAGTTTTATCAATAACCAAAAGGAAAAAAAAATGTAATTTTTTGTCTAATTAAGAGTCATTATAAATTTTGAAGGTTTCTTTCATTACATTTGTATTGTCTAAATAACAAAATCTTTTCAATACATTCATTTTGTTTTGTAAAATTCCAAGTTGCAAAACACTGGGTGTTATGAAATATGCAACCCATATACTATTTTCAAACTATTTATAAGTAACAACCCAACTGGTTAGTAATCCCTCACCTCAATTTGGTCTTTTTTATCTTGCAACTCCACCCTGTGCACTCCAACCTTTAGCTTACAACGTGTAGACTAAAAAAACTCACAACATAGAGTGTTTTCTAACCTTCTCAAAAAATAATACTTATTAAAATTTTCAAATCAGGTCTTACTCATGTCAGCATCCAATTCTCACGAGTGCACAAAATTCATTGAGAGGATAGCTTCTCTTGCAAGCCATCGGGCCAACAAGTTTAATGGTGGAACTCCCACCACTACGCTCACAGTCAAAAAAATGTGAGAAAATGACCTAACGACACTACTATCTGCTCATTTCCATTATCGTAATGTTTCTTGTCGTCTACCAATTTTGTCACTTTTATCCTCCATCTTGGCGGGCCCCACACTATGCCATCCTATCATGTTATGTATGTTTCTATGTATTTTTTTATGCATTTTTGGATGTTATCATGCCTATGACATGTCATTTTGTTAGGATATTAGCTGCATCCATCCTCTCTGACTTGTAGTTTTTAATTCCATGAATATATTATAAACTAACAATTGTATTTTGTAATGATGTAAGTACTTTTGGTCGACAATTGGCACTTTGTATAAAATAGTTATATGACGTGCTGGAAATTTAGCTCCCTGATGGTTTTAAATGAGGCATAAATAAAGTGTTACTTGGAAATTTGATAGAGTTTTGGCATAAATAAAATCGGCAGAAAGCAGATGATTGTAGATGTTTCAATCGTCTTGCAGTGTATTTACACAATATGCATCATTGATTGAACATTTTAGATTGGTTATCTTCACATTGGATATGCATTCAGCCTAAAATATAAAGCATGAAAACACATGAACAAAAAGAGAAAAGGAGCACAAATTTTGAAAAAAAAAATTGAATACATGATAAAAGGAAAAGGCACAAGTGGGAAAAGTTAGACTTTAGGGTTTTGATTTTTAAAATAGTTTTGGGTGTGGTAAAGTGGGTGGGAGGCATTGGTAAAGATAGAGGTCATATAGCTATGCAGGGTAGTGAAGAGACTTGGTTGGGATGACAAGAAATAAGGAGAGGGTTGTGCGAGCGGAGGAGCCAGGTGAGGGGGTGGCAAGAAGAGCCGAGTGGAGAGATGGGAAGACAATGGAAGAAAACTGTGGTAGCTACAAAAGGCTACATGGCAACAACTGCTACAAAATGTCATAGAGTCAAAGGATGCAACTTAAGGGGCAGGACATGGCCTGAAAGAGGGCCTAAGTTTTTTAATTATTTATTATTAATATTATAAAAAGATAAAGATTGCAAAGAAAGGGTCAAGATCCTAAAATAAAGGGTTTTGAATTTTGAATTTAAATTATCTAGATTTTTTTTATATTATATTTTGTTAAAACAAACATATATTATATCTATGAAGTTTTTATTTAAAGAAAACAAATATAATAGAGATCTAAAATTTCAAAAGAAAATGAATAATTTCTTTTATTTAAGTTTAAAAAGAAATATGAAACCCTTAAAAAAGGGTGAAGATTTTTTTTTTGAAAAGAGATATATTATTAAAAAATAGAGATAAATTTTTTGAAATAAAATAAATTGATTTATTCTAAAAAAAATTGTTTTTTAATAGAAATTTGAACAATAGATTTGTATATTTGTATATTAAACATGTAGAGATAGACAAAAAATTGAATTATAACCCTTTCTTTGATAAGAAATCTTGCACAAGGGTTAGAAAAATATTATTAAACAAGAAGAAGGATTAGACTTTTGGCTCTTCTCCCTCCACTCTAGAGTGCCTCCAATAGAGTATTTTTTAAATCTGGTAAACCTTCAACCATGTAGCTCACAAAATATTAGTAATACCAAAGCTTTGATACTATGAAAGGAAAAATTAAATGAGAAAAGTAAAGTACTAGTCAATGAGCATTGTTTGAAGGAAAAATATTACCAAATAGAGAGTAGCCAAACCAAGTACCACCACCACCATCAAGAGGAAACACAAGAATTTGATAAGGGGTAAAAACAAAAGAAAACCAATATTATGAATGGAGGAAAAATGCCTAAGAATGATACAAAGAGAGAGAGAGAGCACTTAAGCCTTAATCTTGCTTGCTTGAATGAAGAATGAGAGGAGAGTCACCTCAATAAATAGATGTGAGAAGAGGAGTTAAAATGTAACTCCCAACTCAATGAATGTCACCATTCATCTATATGTTTGCAGTGTGTCAAGAACCTCTTAAGGAGGTGGCTACAAATATTCCTTAATAAAGGAATTGAAAATAAATGAGTCATCCTCACTCATGTGTGGGGAGACAAAAAGATAAAAGACTTGTAGGGATTCCTTTAGAATATTCTTACAAGTTAATAAATAATTAAAATTAAAAAATAACCTCTACCAAGTAAAGATTAATCTTCTAACACAACATTCAAAAATATTCTCCATGACAAGTGTACCAAATTTTAATAATTTTGATCAAGGTTTCAATGTAACCTCCTTCTTACATGCTCTTGTGTGTCATATAATTTTTATATGTGATTCCCTTCATGATGATGTTACACACATGACAAGAGTCTAACACAAGGAAAACCCATTTCACCTCAAATTGGGATGCCTAACTCCTCATGAGAAGAAAAAACTCACTAAAAGATTAAGTCTAGTAAGCCTCCAAGTGTGATTCCATCTCTCCACAAGAAGAAGAATAGAAAATGAATACAAAGTATATTAAAATGAACATTAACAATGAAAGGTTGAGACACCTTTTCCCAACATTCCTTTAGAAAATACATCATTTCCCACACCAAGAACCATATATCATCATCATACCTCAATTTTAAACACTTTGAGAAAGAGGTACAACCCAATGTGATTCACTTGTCTATTGGATTTGATTGGTTTCTTCTCCAGTGACATGCATCGTACAACCTTAAGGTTTCCATAATTATTATATCATGGCACTCCTTAAAAACTATACTAGGTAATTATTTTGATTGATTGAGTTCTTTGGTTGTTGGATGTTGGATGTCCCTATAATATACCCTCAATGTCATCACATTTCTTGCAATATCATGGGGAATCCTCTTTTTTTCTATACATATTTTTTAGTCAAACATCTAAGTATCAGAAACATCAACACTATAGTTCTTATACCCTAGTGAATATCATCTAGTGTTATAGAAAATTTAGGATTCTCACCATATGTTAGCATATACTTGCATTCAATTATAGTCACTGTTTTCATCACATCCATACTTATGTTTATCCTATCTATCTCAATCCTTCTCATTATTATGATAATTTTCTTCATCTACTAACATCATTTTCTAACTCACATTTTTATCTCCTACCACTCATTTTTATCCACATGTGCCATAGAAAAAGAATAAGCACACATTGGTTATCATTTAGTCCATTTATATCCACATACATAATAATGTATCCACCAATTAAAAACTAAATCATAACATATTCATCTATAAAACATCAAAAAAACTATAAATGAATCCATTCACGCATCAAGTACACCATAGATAATCATCCTCCATAGCCAATACATATGTATTTTCATTTGTGAACCATAAAATATAATACCATAGATCACACCACATAAGACATAAATCAACCAAAATCCATGTGTGTGTGTGTGCGCGCGTGTGCTAGATGAAGTGAATTGCATTTTAGGTGTACAAGATTTTTTTTCATCTGATCTTGTTATTGGTAGACTAATAAGATATAATACAAAAAATTATTGGAATTTTATTTTATTTATTTTTACATAAAAATATAAAATAGTTGAAGAATTGATAATAAGTGAAAAAAAAATATTCTACGATAGTATTTATAAATGATAATATATAGAGGATTTGCTAAAACAGATTGCACAAAAAATATTTTATAGAATGAAACAATGTAAAAAGAAAAATGAAAGAAGCAAAAGGTGGTAGTACTAATTGCAATAAGTATAGATCTAATTGAATAATTTGAAGCAAATATTTGGATAAAATTGATGCTAATAGTTTAATTCTATATTTAAATAATGGTTGGTACTTCAATTTGTAATTTAGTTTAATCCTATGTCAATATGGGGCATAAATTTGTGCAAGAGATAGTGGCTATTTGCTCAAGGTTTGGAGGTAACAAATTGAGTTTAATGAAATCCAATTTTCCCTAGAAAATAAGATCAAAACTAGAATCCTATCTAAGGTTTTGTCTGAAATCTTCTATAGGAAGGTTTTTTTCTCTAAAAAAAATTCAACTACAGGAACTCTATTACATGAATAAAAGTTGTTTGCCACATAATAGAAAGTACTATATATTGTAAGAAATAAGTTTAGAGATTACTCAAACCAAACAATTACATATGTAGATATAAGTTACCACAAGTTACTCAATAAAATAAATTTACCAAATCATAAATTATTATACTCATATTTAAAAATAAATATGCAAACCCATACTTCACACTTTTGTTTTTTTATAAATTATGATTCCAACACAATAACCATAAAATAATATATGATAAACATTTTACAAAAAAAATATTATGTAAAGAATAATACTTCTAAACATAATAAAATAGGAAAGAATCAACATGTGTCCCTTGAGTGGGCCATCCTTGTGGCCTACCAAGTAATAGAATAAATTATTGCAACTCTTCTTGATCAAAACAAGAATTTTATTGCTTGGGTTACTATATATGTTTATTACATTGTGCATTTATGTATACTATGATTTATATATCATATTACTCATAAAAACTAAGCTATAAAAGGATATAGAATGTTATGTTGGACTTTAACCCATAAAATGAAAATATAAATATGGAGATCAATTTACACCTATGTTAATAAATATGATCCAAAATAAAGAATTCCCAAGTTTTCTAAGTCAAGAGTCCTCTCATTATAGTCCTCATAAGTTATTATGTTGTTGAGGATCCATTTGATTTATTTCATCCGTTCAATTGAATATATTAGTACTCGTAATTTTTTTTATGTAAAACATATCTTATTCTTCTAAAAACATATTAAATGACTTCATTTTATATAAAATAGTAATGACAAAATGAGGAATTAGGGTGAGGATTAAATGGATATACTTAAGCATTGTTAGTAAGAAAAGATGGGGAATAACAGTTCAGAGATTTGTACCTTAGTATTCCTTATGTAGTATGTTTATACCCCATAGGATATAGTGAGAGAAAAGAGTAAGTGTGGTAAGATCCTAACAACATTTCATGCATAACTTGATTATGAACAATTTTCATCCATAAAACATACATCCATAGAATCCTTATAACTCCATATATATATATATATATATATATATATATCTTGATTATGAACAATTTTCATCCATAAAACATACATCCATAGAATCCTTATAACTCCATATATATATATATATATAAATAATCATTACATTAGCAGGTCTTAGTCTATTCTATGTATTACATTCCTTTCTTATCTCCTATCTAGCATGCTCTATCTCTGATATTCTCCTAATCTATTATCTATTACATACATTTATTGATGATTTTTCTCTTATAGAGATGTGACCCTTATAGAGAACCCCTTACTTTATCTTCCTTGTTGGCATGAGGTTCCGCAAGTCCTATACGGTAAGTTGTAGCTTTTACTCTCTGTCTTGTACCCTACTAACATCATCTCCCTTTCAAAATTGTCTTGTCCTCAAAATATGCTACTCAATTGCCTAGGAGAATATGTTTGTATATGAACTTTAACTGTACAAGTATAGTATCCCATTGCTATTTTTATTTTTGGATTATTTTTATGTATCTTTGTGTATTTTACTATGTAGCTTTTGCCTCCACAAGATTTTTAGAGATCTATATTTGTTGTGGTACAACTCTAGCCTCTCTTAGCACTATGCACAAGTGTGCTATATTGATGTTCATGGTTTCCCTTAATAGATTCACTTGCATCTTTATATTCTCTCTCTACTCTTGGAATTGCTACAGTTGAGTGTGTTTGTTCTCTATGTGTACTCTAATTGCTCCATCCATGTCTTTTAATGGATTATAGGTGGATGCAACTTGCACTATTTGGGCCTCCAATTGTATGATCTGATTTTTTAAATTTTTAGTGAGGTTAGGATATTATAGAAAAAATTGATATAGTATATTTACTTCTACAATATTTCCTTCTATATTCTTGATCTATTTCCCTAGTTGTGAATGAGCTACCAAACATCTTTTGTGGCCTCTTTTGTATTCTTCTTCAAAAATTTCTATTGAGCTTCTTGCTTGATTTTATCCTTTTGTGCCTTTAATTCTGGTTGTAGCTCATCTACCAACTATTTAAGTTGTTGTGATAGGGGAAGATAAGTATCCCTTTGTATATGTGGAATTGAGATCTACCATGTTTGTACCACATATTCTATTTTATTTACATTATCCACATGTTGATGAACTATCTCTTCCCTTACACTAGCATGAAAAATATCCCCTAGTTGAATTTTCTGAAGTGGGAAGATATTTTCTAAATTCATTTGGGATCCCATCACCAGTAACTGGATCAATTATGGTTCAGATGTTGGATACAATTGTTTTTGTTGTGTCAATAAGTCTTTAATTGATTGGATTGGGGAAATTGATGCAAATGTTTTTCCAATATTTTGTTCTTGTTCCTCCTCTTCTCTTTCACTTGGTGAGCTTCTTGTGGGAGAGGGTGTTGGTTGTTTCTTTTATTATTCTTCATGTAGGATGGAATCTAGGAGTGTCTTAGTGATTTTTGTGGTTTCCTCTTGTAGCTTTGCAATCGCTTCTTGTTGTCCCCCCCATTAGGGTATATACTCTCTACTTAGTGTGGAGATCTTGTAAGTTGCTCCTTTTGATCTAATATAAGGTCAGACCCTACCTCTATAATAGATTTTTCTATTATTTCCTCTTCTTCCTTTAGGGCTTTCTCCCTTTTCTCCCAAATTATGACAATTATGGGTTGTGAGAAACCCTTGATTACTTCCTATAAATTTTTATTAAATTTCCTTATTTATAATATGAGGCTTTGTATTATCCTATCCTTATTATTATTGTTTTCATCTTCATAAACGGATAATACTTGTGAAAGCATACCATGGTAGATGATGGAATTTGTGGTATCCATCACATTGATTAGTGGTTTTGGTTGCTCTATTTCCTTTGGTTTTTGAATTTCCACAGTGTGTTCTTCTTTCTCTTTTGTAAAGGTTTATGTACCTCTTGTAACTCTTCTTCTTCCTCCTCTTCGTCAAAAGTTTGAATTATCTTCCTTTTCACCAACTGCTTGGCCCTTGCTTTGTATCCCTTGTTCTCTGTACTCATTTGTATTAGGGTTTCCAAGATCTCTTGCATGTTTGGTGTAGTTACCATTTATGGAGAAGATGTGGGACCTTTAGATTATGTGCTTGCAACCCCATGAAGTCTCCCATACCTTCTTGTGGTTAGTGTTCCTGTTTCCAGAGTTGGTACAAAAGATGATGGATGTGTTGATTCCTTTGGTGGAATGACCCACTACTTTTGTAGTTGTTCTTTTTTTTTCTCATATTTTTCTTGGGTATTCTTCTTATGGATTTGATCCATAATCTCCATGAACATCCCAAATCTCTCTACATTTGGGTCTTTTGGTTTACTGAGTATGTTTTAAGCATAAGCATCCACCTCTTTCTGTGATATCTCATAAGGGATCTTAGGAACTATGAATTTCATTAGAACTACTGCATCAATTTTGTATACTAACTATAATGGTGTGAATTTGTTTGTTCTCTTATAGTATGTGCGGTAGGTTCGGATTACTGCATGTATCTTTATGTCCCAATCTGACCTATTTCCATCACACATTTTAGTAAGAGTTACAATTATTTCATTTAGATCTTCAATTAATCCATTCACTTATGGATGGTATGGTGAGATCTAATCGCATATGATCATGAAGTTTTTTAGAAGTTTTGCAATCACTTTCTTAACAAAATATTTTCCTTGATCACTTACTATGGTTAATGGGAAACCATACCTAGTGATTATATTTTGATATAAGAATCTTGTCTTAGGGTTTTTAGTATAGTCCTTAGTAGTTTTTGCCTCTACCCATTTTTTTAAGTGTTCTACACCTATTACTATGAACCTTTCTCTTGAGTGTTTAGTTGGTGGTTCAATGGGTCCTATAAAGTCTATTGCTCATTTTTCAAATGGGATTTGTGCTATCACTAGTTCCAAGGGCATCTCATCTCTTGTAGTAGGTTTCCCCACCCTTTGACATATGTCACAATTCTTTACATATTCTTTTTTATCTTTGTGTAGGGTTGGCCACCAAACTTTGGCTAGTTTAACCATTTTAGTTGTTGTTTCACAACAATTATGTCCTCTTGCTATTCCTTCATGTGCTCCTTTTTGGATGAATTATCTTTCATTCTCATAAAAATCTCTTCTTATAATTTCATCTCATCCTATTTGCTTCAATTCTCCTTCTATTAGTGTATATGGTAGAGACTTCCACAATAGAGATTATTTAGCTTGTGGCGAGAGATTTGTGGGAAATTCTACTTTAGATAAGAGTATAGAAATATCTTGTAGATCCTTTGGTACCACATTTAGTTTGAATAGATGTGCGCCAAGTAGATTTTCTATCTAATCTTTCGGTTCTTCCCTTGTTTTAATTCTTGATAAGTAATCGGGCCCTTGATTGTGCTTTCCAGATTTTACCGTTATCTTAAAATCAAATTCCTAGAACAGGGGTAGCCATTGACATATTATTCTTTGTATGGTAGGCCTATTAAGAAAGTAATTTAATGGCTCATGATCTATTAAAAATGTAAGTGGTGTTGGTAGTAGGTAGTGTCTAAATTTTTATAATGCATAAACCATAGACAGAGCTTCTCATTCTAGAGTGGTGTAATTTTTCTCTACCTTTGATATTTTTTACTTGTGTAGGCTATGGGATGGTCTTTATTGCCTTTGGGTTGGGCCAATATTTCTCCTATGACAATTCTTTATGTATCTACATGTATATGGAATGGTGTATTCCATTCTATGAATATTAGTATGGTTGCCTCCACAATTTTGTTCTTAAGTGTGTCAAATGCTTGTCGGCATTCCTCGGTCCATTAATTATTTCCATCGGGTTTATTCTTCAATAGTTCCTCCATTTGTGTAGTTATTCTTTCATAACCTTTTATAAAAATTTTGTGGTATCCAACATATCCTAAGAATTATTTTACTTTTGAAGGTGTCTTAGGTAGTGGTAGTGTCGTAATTAGAGTAACCTGCATAGGATCTACCATCAAACCTTTTTGTAGATGATATGTCCTAATAAGGTCACATAAGATACCGCAAACATGCACTTCTTCAAATTTAGTGCAATCTACATACTTCAACACCTATTGAGAATCATCCTCAATACTTGCTCATGTTCTTTGACCAAGCCATATACCATCCAATCATCCAAGTATACCTCCAAAAATCCTTAAAATAATTTATCATAATCCTACTAAATATCGCATACATGCATTCTTTAGTCTAGATGGCATCACTATGTACATGTAGGAGCCCCATTCTATTGTAAATGTTTCTTTTGGTTGATCCTCCTCACTTATTTCCACTTGATGATATCGAGAAAAGCTATAAGTGATATATTTCTCTTCTTGCTACCAATTCCATTATTTCTTCAATGAATGGTGTAGGGAAAGGATCATGAATGTACACTTTATTCAATTCCATAAAGTCAACACAAATTCTTATTTTCCATGTTTTCTTGTTTTGAACTATCATAGGGCTAATCCACTCCACATCTTCCACTAGTTTGATTATCCCTGCTTCCAACATCTTGTCTAGTTCTACTTTCACTTTATTATTCATATTTGGGTTTAGTTGGTATGATTTTTTTGTACCGGTTTAGCTCCTTTTGGTTGTATCTTAATGACTCCTACTTCCTCTATGCTTTTTAAGTCTGTAAATTTTTTAGGGAATAGTTCTTTAAATTTTGATAAAATCTCTGTAACTTGTGCCACTAAATTTTCATCCTAGCAGTGTTGGGACTAAGGTGTCTCAACCTTAGAGAGTCCCAAGATATTTAATTAATTAAATTAGTCCTTTTGCTTCATATTTTATTAATTAAATCCTAAGTGATATGTTTCTAATTTGATATAACAATTTGTGGGACCCGTTTATAAGTTGGCTTCCTACTTGTTTGGTGGAAAGCATGAAATTGTGCCCACTTGTCACTTGGGTGCTCAATTGGGAAGAGGTGTTTTTGAAAACCTCTCAAAGGTGAACCATAGTGATATGTGTCCATGCATCTTAAGTTATCACTTGGCAGGATTTTGGAAAGTTTCTAAACAGGACTATGATAACCACTCGTAGTGACTAGAAGTAAGAGTTCAAAATTGGTAGTTAGTTGTATTATCTCTAGTGGGACACTACGCATATCAAGGTGAGTTAATATTTTCATAAAATATGGAGTTAGATGTCTTACATGTAGTTGCATGTTGGTGCATGTTCTCTATTTTAGTTTGCATGCATATAGAGACTATGGAGATGAAACATGGCATTCCTAGGGGCCCATGATAGAGGTTTATAAATATGTGAAATGTTTATGTATTGTGAGATGTTTTGTATTTTTTGAGAATTCATTATGTTGTGGGAATTACACCAGATTTGTATCATAGTGTAAAGACACTTGCAAGAGCATAGACTATAATTGTATTGTAATCACTTTGTTACTGATAATACAATTGATCAATACTTTGGTGTGTGGGTTTTTTCTTGAAAGGGTTTTGTTGATATTTCATGCCCCCTTAGATGACCCATCACTGATTTTTGATCTGAGAGATCCTACATGGGCCATCTTGCAAGATTTTTCCTTGGGGGTTCCTAAAATTGGTTATGTCCCAATATTTTGGGTCTTTGGATTGTCTCTTACTTGGTTCCTTCATCCTTCTCTGCTTTCCTCTAAGCCTTCAACCTTCGGCCTTCATCCTTTCCCTTTCCCCCTTACCATCTCTCTCCTCTTCCATCCTTCTGCCTCCTTCATCTCCCTTCTCCATTTTCACCAAGCTTTCAAGGGGTCAGCCATCAACCTTCCCCTTTATCATCTTCTACTCCATTCATCGATCGTTGCTTGACAGTCCGGCTCGAAGCTCAACATTCCATGAAGGCTCCTCATCAAGGAGACAAAACAATGTCGGAGGGAGTTGTTTTGCAGTCCCTATGACATCCCAATGGAAGCTCATCAAAGGGGCACGCAGATATTGGTGAGCCTAGAATGTGGTCCCTTCAATATTCTGATGGAGTTGTATCGAGGAGACATTAAAATATCGATGGGACCTTGAGGCTTGTCCCTCCAATATTTCGATGGACGATAGAATCTCTTCATCAGAGGGAATGATGGATATCGACGGGACATTGATGATGGTCCCTTTGACATCCCAATAGGATGGTGACAACGAAGGATGGTGAATTCTAAGGTGACACGTGTCTTTTTAGGCCCACATCTTTTTCCAACGGTATTAGAGAGAAGGATGAATATCGGTGAGACCCTAAAGTGTCTCATCCTAATATGTTGGTGTTCCTTTAATGGTGTAAGCTCTAAAGGAAAATCGGTGAGCCACATTAGGGTGACAGGGAATTTTTGAAGAGATAGTCTCAGGGGTCTCTAACACACAAATGTTGTTTCAGTCAATGGTGCAAGATAGAAAGTTGGTGGGGCATGTTTCTTTGGTTGCTAGTGTGTGAGATGAAGATCAATGAATGTGTTTTAAACTTTGCTCGATGTTTGATCTAAACCCCTTCATCAACCATATTATGGTGCACATTCAAACTTCAATGGCTAATTATGTTTGTGGAAAATTTGCATAAGTTATTGTTTAGTGACATCCTCAGCTACTGAATCAAATTTGATTAATTATAGATCATCTTTTACACTTTTTTCAACATTGTATTGATTGCAGGATGTCACCATTACTCCTTGATGTGCTACATACTCTTTATTCTCTGTCAAGTTGTATTGGTCAGGGAGTTCTTTAGTGGCTTTCACGGGATCTCCATCCTTGCATTCATGATATTCATTATTTGGGGCTCATTCAAGATGTCAGAGCCCTAATGGCTTGGCGGTGGCTCTATGGTTGGGAGGAATTAAAATCTTTTTGGACCTAATCGGTGTTCATCTTTTTGAACCCTAGTTAGGTTAGGGTTGTGGCTTGACTTGTGCTTCTCAGTTATGCCTAATCTATAAAGGAAAAAATGTATTCATTTGAAGGGTTCTTCCTCTGGCTCCTCTGGGGTTTTTCTTTTGCAGGCTATATTTTACACTATGTCGTTGTAAAGATTGGTTTTTTTCCCTCTACATTAATGGAATGGATCAAGTTTTCCTCTTATCATCTCTTTTGTGTTTGAGTAATTTTATTACCTTGCATATCTAAGTGTTTGTTGTATTTTCATGCTTGCATGTTTGAGTTAAATTGTTTATAGTTGTTGTGTTGAGAAACCCTCTTTCCTTCCAACACCTTGTCAAACCCTAACCTTCTTGTACGCCTCTGAGAATAGACCAAATAGGGAGTTGTGAATGTATGTGTAGTCAAGGTCAAGAAGAAATGACCTTTCCATCTTGGTGTATCACCTCCATTTCCCTTTCATGTTTTCCTTCTCCCCTTTTCCTTGTGAGTTGTTAGTGATAGGTTTTCATGTGTTGGGTTGGACCAACACATTGCACTAGGATTGAAAAAGGAAGTCAGCCTTCTTTGAAGATTCAACCTCATTCATGCAAGGTCCCACACCTTGAGGTTGTCTCCATTGTGTCATTAGAACATTGAACTCTTGTTTAGTAGGGTGCAGTTTTATGTGACAATAGGTTTTCCCACGTAAATCTATGTGTTATGGTTTTATGTGTTTAAATCTAAAATTTAATTAATGAATGTGCATCTAAACTGTAATATTTTACATATTTGTAGCAAATTTTTGCAACCCTCTCCTACTTATATTTGTGTTTGGAAGTTATTTCCTCATGTATATTTTCTTTCAATTGTTATTAGAGCTTGGAAAACTTTGTTTTTGTTGTTGGATTGAAGGGTTTTTTATACTAGTCTTAGTTTCAGTGGGAGCTTTGCAAGAAAATATTTTTTAATATTATTGTAGGATAAACATGGCACGCACATCTGATAGAATTGAGATGGAGAAATTTAATGGGAAAAAAATGATTTGTAGAAACTCAAAATGGAGGATATGCTCATTGATAGAGATAAATGGGCTGCAATATCTAGCACAAAACAAGCCACAACAACCCAAGAATATTGGGATCTAATGGACCAGAAATCCAAGGGTCTGATAAGACTATTTGGTTGATTCCATTCTCCTAAATTCCTATGAAGAGAAGAATGTAGCAAGTCTTTGGGAGAAAATTTGAGATATTTATCAAGGGAAATCCTTGGTAAATAAGTTGTTCTTGTGAAATAAGTTGTATTCTTTAAAGATGGAGGAAGGATGATCGATCACAGATCACCTCAATTCCTTTAATATGGTTGTTGCATAGTTGGTTTTGGTTGGTGTGAAAATAAAGGATGAATTTCATTGCATGCTTATACTATGTTCTTTTCTAGTCTTTTGGGACTACTTGGTGATGACTATCAGAAGTACTACAGCCACCTTAAAAATGGATGATGTTGATTTGTTGTTGTTTGAAGATATGTGAAGGAAATATTTGAAGATGGCTAAGGAGCCCCTTTCTATTCATGGTAGATTATAGGAGAAAGGAAAGAAGGACAAGAAGTCCAAATATAAGTCTCTAAGGAGATCTAAGTCTCTTGGTAAAAAATCCAAGGTGAAATGTTGGAACTGCTAAAAGGCCGATCATTATTAAAAAGAATGTAAGGAGGAGAAGAAAAATAAAATTCATAAAGCGTTTGATTTTGATTCAGATAAATCCTCTTAGGATAAATGTGATGCTTTTATTTCATTCTTGGAAATGCATACATCAAAACATTTTTGGTTAATAGACTCGGGTGCCTCTTTCTACATTACCTCTCAAAGAGGTTGGTTCTCAAAGTATGAGGAGTATGATGGTGGGAAGGTGTATCTAGGTAATGACTCTCATCCGAAGATTGTTGACTATGGAAGATTCAATATTTGATTCCTTAATGGTAGGGTGAAGGGAATTGATGGTGTCATGCATATCCTTGGCTTGGAATGGAACCTACTTTTAGTAAGTTAAGTGATGTGGGTGTGCAGGTTTTTTCTCGAGTGGTGGATGTGAGATGACTAGAGGTTCTATGGTGCTTGCTAAGGGTGTTTAGATTGGAACCTTATATAAGATGGATGCATGCACATTTTGGTGTAGAAGTACTTCTATGGAGTCCAAGAAAAGGGCTCTGGATTCTTCATCCTCACCATCAAATTGATCAAAGAAGAAAAATATGGTTTCTACATCTGATGGTCATGCTTTCTAGGTACCTAAGGGTGCTAATGCTTTGGAGATAAATCTCCCAACAAAAAAGATAATGTTATGGCACCAAAGACTTGGCCATATTGGTGATAATGGTCTTACAAACCTAAAAAATAAGAGCCTTATTGAAGGCCTTGATGATTGTAATCTCAAGTTTGATTTTTGCAAACAATGTATATATGGAAAACAAAATCATGCTTCTTTTTATTCTAGTTCTCATAAGTCTTCTGGGGTATTGGATTATATTCATGCAAATGTGTTTGGTCTTGTTAATATTTTGTGATTATCTAGATTTGTGTATTTTTCCTCATTCATAGATGATTATAGTAGAAGGGCATTTGAATATTTCCTCAGAAGTAAGTCTAAAGTTTTTAGTTGGTTTAAGAATTCAAATTCTTGGTTGAGAATTAGATTGGTAAAAAAATTAAGTGTTTGAGGATAGATAATAGTGGTGAGTTTTGTTCATCAAAATTTGACAGGTTATATAGGGACCATGGGATTAAGAGACACAAAACAACTCCACACATCCCACAACAAAATGGAGTTATGAAGAAGATAAAAATATGATGATAGAGAGGGCTAGGATTATGCTCAGTGGTGCTAGCCTTGGATAGAAGTTATGGGTTGAAGTTGTAGCCACTGCATGTTATTTGATTAATATATCTCCTACTTTAGAACTTATTGAAAAGACACCCATGGAGACATGGTTTGGTAAGAATCCATTGATAAGACATCTTAGAGTCTTTTTTTGTGAGGCATATTCTCATGTGCCTAGTGAGAAAAGATCTAAATTGTAGAACAATTTGGTTAAGTGTATCTTCATCGACTATGGTGTCAATGTGAAGGGTTACATGCTTTGGGATCTAGTTGTAGAGAAGATTTTCTATAGTAGAAGTGTAATCTTTCAAGAGTCGAAACCTTCCACTATTGATTTACAACCAAAGATGGAAGAGAAATAGAAAAAGGAGGTAGTTCAGATCCCACCTATTCTAAAGAAAGATGAACTACACACTCTTACTGGACCTAATAATGAGGATAGCTTAAGCATCTTTGAAATATCTGAAGAAGATAAAGAACCTCAAACTCAACAATTGAGGAGGTCTACGCATGTTAGGCGACAAGTGGAAATATTTGGATATTCTATGATTGTAACATTGATGAGCCTAGGATTGTTAGAGAAGCTATGGGTATGCATTATGTAGATTCCCAGATGGAATCCATGAATAAAGAGATGGGTGCATTAAAGAAGAATGCTACATGGGATCTGGTACCTTTGCTTCAAGGACAAAAACTCATTGGAAGAAAAGGGTGTTCAAGAATAAAATTGGTTTAGATGGCAGTGTTGAGAAGCATAAAGCATAGTTGGTCATGAAGGGGTATTCTCAAGTGGATGGAATAGAGTATGGTGAGATATTCTCTATTGTAGCGAATCTGACATCTATTAGGTTCCTACTATCACTTATAGTAGCTTATGATCTAGAATTGGAACATATGGATGTGAAGAAAATATTCCTTCATGGTGATTTGGAGGAAGAAATTTATATGTCATAGCTAGAGCATTTCATTGAGAAAGGTAAAGAGAACCTAGTATGCAAAATGAATAAATATCTTTATGGTTTGAAGCAATCTCCTAGAATGTGGTACCAAAGGTTTGACACCTATGCATTGTCTTTGGGATTTCTAAGATCCAAATTTGATCATTATGTCTATTAAAAGACTGATAATGGTTGCATTCTCATCATAGCCCTGTATGTGGATGATATGTTGTTTATCGGGAATGGTAAGAGTATGATTTCAGATGTTAAGTCTCGATTGTTAGCATAATTTGAGATGAAGGATCTAGGTGTAATGAGGTATATTCTAGGGATGGAGATAAGAAGAGATAGAGCTAATAGAAAGCTTTGTCTTACCCAGAGTAAGTATGTGAGCTCTATCTTGGAGAGATTCATCATGAAAGCTTGCAGATAGTTAAGTTTTCTTCTAGTACAAGAGACGAAGATTTCTATGGAGGATTGTCCAAAATCTCCAACTAAGATGGAGGACATGACTAGAGTAACATATGTGAGTGTTTTTGGAAGCCTTACGGATGCTATAGTTTGTATGAGGCTATACATTTCCCAAGTAGTTGGGTTCCTTATTTGGTTTATGGCTAATCCTAGACATGTGCACTCGGATGTGATGAAGAGAGTTTTCAAATATTTCTAGGGTACTTCCAAGTATTCCCTATGTTTTCATGGTTATCCTACTGGATCTTGACATTAAATGAGAATTCATAGTTATGTGGATTCTGATTGGGTAGGTGACATTGTCAACAAAATATCTATAAGTGGATATATTTTCATGATGTTTGGTGGTGCTATAAGTTGGATGAGTAAGCGACAAGATGTAGTCGCTTTGTCCACTATAGAGGTAGAGTGCATGGCATCTACTCATGATTGTAAAGAACCCATTTGGATTAAGAGGTTGTGTTCTAATATTGGTTTTGATGCAAGACAAATTACTATCTATTGTGATAGCTAGAGTGTTATTTGTTCAATAAAGAATCCTAGATTCCATACCAAAACAAAGCACATTGATGTGCAGTTTCACTTTGTTCATGATATGGTGGAAAATGGAAAGATGAATTTGGAAAGGGTTGGTACTTTGGTGAATGTTGTAGATGTACTGAAAAAGCCAATAAACATAGAGAATTCCACATGGTTTGTCGGTTCTATGGGCCTTGTGGCTTGAATAGTGATATAGTGATTTGTAAGTTCTTCAACAAGTGGGAGAATGTTGGGATTAAGGTGTCTCAACCTTAGAGAGTACAAAGATATTTAATTAATTAAATTAGTCCTTTTTTGTATATTTTATTAATTAAATCCTAAGTGATATGTTTCTAAGTTGATATAGCAATTTGTGGGACTTTTTTGTGAGTTTGCTTCCCACAGTTTGGTGGAAAGCATCAAATTGCACCACTTGTCACTTGGGCACTCAATTGGGAAGATTTTTTTGTGAAAACCTTTCAAATTGCACCATAGTAAAATGTGTCCATGTATCTTGAGTTATCAGTTGGAAATATTTTTGAAAGTTGCTAAACGTGACTATGACAACCACTTAGAGTGACTAGAAGTCAAAGGGAAGTTCAAAATTGGAAATTGGCTATATTTTCTCTAGTGGGATGCCATGCATGTCAAGGTGACTTAATATTTGCATAAAATATGGATTCGGATGCCTTGCATGTGGTTGCATGTCTTTGCATGTCGGTGTGTGTCATTTCATGATTGGTAGGTTGCTTTTTTGGCAAGTTTAAACTTGTGCATGTTCTTTGTTTATGTTTGTATGCATGCAAAGACTATGGAAATGGCATATAGCTTTCCTAGGAACCCACGATAGAGGTTTATAAATATGTGAAATGTTTATGTATTTTGTGATATGTTTTTGTATTTTCTAAGAAGTCGTTATGCTATTAGAATTATTCTAGATTTGTATCACAATATAAAGACACTTGCAAGTACATAGAATTTGTAATTGTATTGTAACCTCTTTGTTACTAATAATACAATTGATTTGTGATTTGATGTGTGGGATTTTTCTCAAAAGGGTTTTCCCACATAAATATGTGTGTTATGGTTTATATGTTTAAATCTGAATTTTAATTTATGAATGTGCATCTAAACTATAATAGTTTAAAGATTTGTAACAAATTTTTGCAACCCTATCCTTCTTAGATTCGTGTTTGGAATTTGTTTCATCACCTAGCTTTCCTTCCAAGTAGTCTCATATTTTAGCTAGTTTAGGATCTCTTTTCTTAGAAATGTTTTCTTATTTTAGTTTGATTTTTTGGTTATAGTACTTCTATTTAGATTATGTTAGAGATTATAATTCTCTTTATCCTTGTTGGACTTTTTTGGAAGTTTGGAAAGATTGTTGAAGTTTGTCATTGATGATGTTGTTTGGAAACATGATCATGGATTGAGCATAATGGTGTATTACAGTGTTTTCATTGATGTTAAAATTGTTGTGGATCATTATGATAATTTCTAACAGGTTTTGGAGATGTTAAGGAAGTCATTCATGCAAGTTGATTTGGTACGAAAAGTTCAGATGTGTTGAAATTTGATTAAGTGTCAAATCTTCCAATTTAGAATTACAGTGCACTAGTTTTTGGGTTTGCACTACTTTGCATATGAAAATATAACTTTGTGCTTCTAATATTATTTTGTGGTTGTTAGAGGAATCTAATTCCAATATTTCATCATGTTTGGAAAATTAGTTTGAGAGTTATGAATAACATAGTTCGATCTAGAATTTCATAGTCATTTAATGTACAATACAGTTGATTGGGATATTTTGCACTCCTCCACGAATGAATTCTTTGCCTTTAGGTTTTGAGGATAGATTTCCAAATTTCAATTAAGCATGAATTATAGATGGTATCAAGTTTTGAGGTCCACATGTTGAGATGTGGATACACAGATGAAGGGTTTTTGGTTTAAGTCCTATGTCGTGCTGACCTAACATGTTTGGTGATTGTGTGAAGGCTTGATAGGTGTTTTGCTCCTATATGGGATCTATTTTAGGTCCATTCCAACCTATCTTAAGGTGTTTTGAGTTTTGAATTATGGTGCATATTATGGATGATCATTTTTGGAGCTAACAAGTTGTATTTTGGGTATTACATCTAATTAGGCCAACCTAATTGATGTTCTACTAAATGTGGATATACCTGTTGGATTGTTTTTGGTATTTTGATGATAGAGATGTGACATGTAATGTATGTGTTGTGAATTTGAGCAGAGAAGTGCAAATTTAAGTGGAAAATGCTAAGCTAAAGACCAGAATTGTGCGAATGAAGAGCGAGGTAGAGTGTTGAACCAAAATCAATTAAAGATTTCTATTGCGCTTCACTGGAACTATATTCTTGCATATTATAGATGCATTTGTAATAGTTCAAAATAGGTTATGAGCCATCTTCTTTCCTCTATCTTTTTTCTCTATGGGTAGTGATTCCACTTGGACGGTGAGTCCACTTGCAATGAAAATTTATGTAATATACTATAACCGGTTATAATATATTGTGAGATAACCCTCATCATGGGTTGTCCATTTAAAAACCCAGGTGTTCATGTGTTATGTGATGTTGTGGATGCTTTCATGCTTTCTTTCCTTACTATAGTTGAATATACATTAGTTATTGGATGTTTGATGATTGAATGATTTAAGAGAATATTGATTCACCCCCCCTCTTAGTATTATGGGTGTTCAACAATTGGCATCAGAGCTTGGTTCCTTGGAAGAAGCTTAACTACTTTGGGAAAGTCTTGGAGATTGAACACATGGACATGATAGAAAGTTTCCTATTCCTCTGGAAGAGATTCTTGCTTTTGATTTTATAAAGAAGATTGAATACTTGATAAAGATGGAGAACTCAAAGATACTTTTGAAGATTTGGAAAGAATTGAAGGTGAAAATAGAGATTTGAAGGAAAATTTCAAAGAAGAAAATGAATATGTCAAAAAATTTAGAGAGCGGGTCAAGAAGTTTAGAGAAAGGAATAAGGAAGTTAGTGAGCAATTAAAGCAAGTAAATGAAACTATCACTGGTTTCAAAGTATATGTTGAAGAAAATAAGAGTTGAGAATGTCTAAATGCAATGGCAAAAAAAAAAAATCGATAAATGCATAAGGCTTGACCAAGAAGTGGTAAATCTAAGATATGATTTGGAGAAAGCAATAAGTCATGAAGAAAAATTAAAGATGAGTTCCACAATGCTTGATGAGATGATTGCAGGTTAGAAAACATCCAAAGACAAAGGTGGCTTAGGATTTGAAAAAGGTGAAAGCTCAAAAGTAGATCAAACACCTAATGTAGAAAAGAAGATAAATGAACCATAGAAGATTGAAGAAAAGAAGTATAATGGCAAGATCTGAAATCAAAGAAATGAAGCTAGAAGACCACAAGTAAGATAACCAAATGCTCAAAGGTACCCATATTTCAATTGATTTTATTACTTACAATAAATTTGGACATAGAGCAATGGAATGTAGAAGCATGATGAATCAAAATGTTTCATCCTTTACTGGTCCATGCTTTACATGCAATAAATTTGGACATAGAGCAAGCGAATGCAAAATTCAAATGATGAATGCATATAACAATGGTAGAATGGTTCAATCTTTCAATGGTTACAGTTATACATGCTATGGATTTGGACACAAAGCTAATCAATGTAGATCTAGAATGAATGGAAGGAATATTGTTCAAAAGAATGTTGTATATCATAATTGCAATAGACCTAGACATATTGCTAAGTTTTGTATAAGTAGAAACACAAGGAAGGATAATCTAGTAAAAAGGAATGAACTAGCCAAAAAGGTGGATCCAATAGAAACAAAGAAGGAAATGGAAAATATTTGGAGAAAGAAAGAAGAGACATAAGAAAAGGGATAATTTGTACCATCCTCTGGTACAGATGTTTCCTTTGGAAACTAAGCCTAGAGCTATGGCTTAGGGGGAACTTTAAAGGATGTCTTTTATCCCCCGCCAAAAAAGAGGTTTTGATGCTACAACATGAAGATATGTGATGTAGATCAACATTCCTGGTCTATCGGTGAAGATTACGAAATAACATGTGTCGATGTGGAAGTTTGTGGAGCTCCAGAAGACGACTATGCATATAGACTAAGTGTTTCCAACTTTACGTGTTTGAATAATTTATTGAAGAATTAGGTCAAATCGAGAGGTTATAAGAAAATTTATTGAGGAAAATTAATTTCACACAAGCATTCAAAGAGGAGTATAGTTACAAGTGTTTAAGGTGATTTGAGATACAAAGCATTGAAACACTAATTCAACGAACAAAGTTAAAAAGGTATTTCATGAATCTTACATGCCCTAGTTTTTAAAAATATTTATTTGAAATCAGTTTGAATCCATATTGCAATGGCTACACCAAATGTTATAGAGGTTATGGAGAAACCACAACTTAAATTCAAGAGATATCCTGAAAAAGCCATAGAAGATGACCCAATAGGTGATTTCTCGCACATTCCATATCGGGTTTTATCGACAGAGGACATTAGGGAATACACTCATGAAAAAATGGAAGAGCATTCTCCCAGTAACTTGAGTGATGTGGGTAAGTGCACCAAGATGGTTCCCAAAAAAGGGGCTTAAGTGGCCACTTTTTTTCTAAAATCAGGAAATACTGACCTTGGATGTGAAATTGAGGATAGCTACACTCAAAATTTTTAGATGGAACAAAAACAAGGACCGTAGTGCTCCGAGTCTACTTTCTAAACTACTAATTTATTTTGAAAATGGTTGAGATTAAGGGGTTCAAAAGAGGGACACACACAAATTTCTGTTGTTTCCAGAAAAACATAACATAGCAACTCTTGTGTGACCCGAACACGGTGGACTTTTTTAGTATTTTTAAAATCACTCCATGAGTTAGATAATAGTATGTAGTAAGGACTGGATATTTTCGATAATTTTTTAATCAATATTTGATTTTTATTAATTTTCTAAGTGGGCACTTCCTAAAAGCGGAATTTTGGCCGCCTCTAAATTTTTGAAAATAATTTTTTTTTTTTTAAAAATTGTAGAATGGAGTCTAGTTTCTAAAAATGTAATTTATTTCAAATTTTGATGAACGGTCAATTTATAGCGAAAAAATACCAAACACTTTTTTTGAAGAAAAACGGACATACAAACAAAAGAAATTATGGATGAAAGGCTTAACATTGTTAGAAAGTGAAAAAAATTACATCGTTGGAAAGCTAATAAAGAACCTAACATTACCCATGTGTTCGATTTTCTTGATATTGAACCAGATGCAATCGTGATGGTGAGCATGAACCCAATTATGTGAAAATTTGTTGAATTTGGAAAAAACACATCTCTGGTCTTTAGAAATGCCCTCCAAGCCTTTGGGTTGGTATTCCAAGGCAAATACCAAAGCAAATTTGCAAAGAAAACTATAACGTGAATGCATTATAACGTGAACGCGTTATTTGTTAGTTTGGCCACAAAAGTGCGACCATTTTGGTGCACTTACCCATGTATGGGAAAATGAATTAACTGGTGAGGATTTTTCCCTAAATCCATAATATAAAAAACTAGCTGAAAAGAAATTGGATGTGTGACAGTGGTTCCCCGATTTCTTTTATGATGTCAAGTGGATTATAATGGTCTTGGGTAGAATACATTATTAGTTTATCTAGACTGATATGCCTCAAATGATCATGAAGGAAGTGATAAGAGAGATCACCAGTTTATGCTCCATTGGACCCATCCCCATTCTAAAGTCTATTAAAAACAAAGAGGTGATGGAGAAAACAGGTGCTATATTCAACCAGAGAGACCTTGTAGTAAATCCTATAAGAAATCCAACTCTTAGGTATATTGCTATGGTAATTGGCTACAAACTTTACTTCACCAACAATGATAACTCTATTTTTTCCACCACAATCCATGTGGGGCATGAGATAATAGAGAATGGTGCATACTATGAACTTTATGAGTTGCTAAGGGAACAATTAATGGAGAATCTAAAGCAAACCAAGGAGAAGAAGTATGTGTTTAAATATGTCACTTTGGTCATGTGCTTAATATTCTACTTTTTAAAGGAGGTTCCTATAATTGGAAAGGTGAACTAGATAAGTGGAAGACCTGTTGTACCCCAAATTGTAGATTACATGAGGAGACTTGGAGATGCCAATACATAGGATGATGCCCTTACTTCCTTCTTCATAGGATTTCAGAAGAGAACGCATGAGAGAGAGAATTCCAAGGAGTATTATAGAAAGGTACAAAAATGATATTACATTCTTAGTTTCTATAGATTATTACATCATGGAGGAAGTGAAATCAAGATTTGTTTGGGTTCCTAAATTGGGTTATGAGGAAATAGAGGCAAAGCTTATTGGTTATGCATATATTTTATTGAAAAATCATAAGGACACTACAAAGCCTAGATATGGTACTTATGAGGAAAAGTCCATGGAAGTCCACACAAAACAAAAAGAACCACAGATTAGGAAGAATGTAGATGCTATGGTTGATATATATGCACAAGAATGTGGCATTTCAAAGGAGAAGGTGTGGTATGCTAGAGAGAGAGCCAATGTATATATTGGTGTTGGAGAAGCTCTAGGTAGATCAAGGAGATTAGGTAGAACAACTACCACTCCACCATATGTACAAAATTCCTTTGGGGCTTTACTATCTACTAGAGAAAAAAGGAAATCTACCACTAGTCCTCCGATAAGGGAGAAATCTTATTCGGTTGTGCATGCTACCAAGGAAGAGAATAAGAAGACTGCTACCACCTCTGACCCTCTTATTTCCTCTACAAAGAGAAGAATGAAACAAAGGGATACAAGAGAGAAATATATTGGAATAAATGTTGCTAATGAAGAAGAAGAATTAGGAGGTCACAATTGGTCCAGAGAGGAAGAACTAAGGCTTCACAAGGTGAAGCTAGTGGAAAGAGGAAAATACATGATGTAATTGACACTGAGAGCGAAGAGGAGATAGAGAAAGAGAAATAAGCATTCAAAATACACATGAGAGAAAAGAAGAAGGAAGTTGCAAAGAAAGGTGCTTTGGAGAAGAAGAAAGAAAGGGAGACAAGTCAGAAGATGTCTTCGATGAAAAGTAAAAAAAATAGAAACAATATGAACTAGAAAGGCCTCACTCACTGATGAAACTTGAGGCTCTTTACAATAGCATTGTGCATAATGAGATGTTTAAAGAGATTGCAGATTTGTACAAAGATGAAAATGAGGTGGAAAATTCCACCATTCTTGAAGCTATTGTCAAGTATATTGTTGTACTTGAAGTTGAAATCTGAAATATCAAGAAGGATATTCTTGATGATTTATGGAATATTTTTTTGAAGAGAAGACAAGAGGTAATACAAGAACATGAGAAGCTTAAGGAAGAGGCTTTGGAGAGAGTTAATCCTCCATTATCAGAAGATGATAAAGTCACATTTGCTACTGTATCTAGAAAGGAGATGAGGACTAAACAAATGGTTACTACCCTCATGGGAAAAGACAAAAATGACCTTGAGAGGATGAGAAAGGAGAGCAATGAGAAGGTAGAAGAGATTGTACAAAAGCTAGGAATGATTCCGGTAACTGAGGAAAAATTCAATGAGGACGCCACTGTTCTGAAACTTAATGCATAGGAAGAAGTACATATAGATGGTGCTCAACATCAGCATGGCACTAGTAATGAAGTTGCACAAGATGACACTCCTTTGGAAGTGGAGGACATGAAAAAGGAGATGATAAATATGTAATGATCAAAGAAGACATTGCAAAGGAAAATCTCAATCCTTCTCTAGTACAAAAAGATGTTACTCCTCCTATTCAAGAAGAATTCGCTCCTTTGACAAAAACTAAAAAAAATGCAAAGGAAGTCAAAACAGATAAAGATGATAATGAAGAAAATAATTAAGAGAAGGAAGAAGAGCATGAAGAAAAGGACAAGGATGCATCTAGAGATGCAGAAAAGGATGAAACAGTTGACTCCAGAAAAGTTGCAGGGGATAAGGGAAAGGCTACATAAAAAACAAAGACTCTTGGTGAATCTTCCAACTCCTCTGAAGATTCTCTGAAGAACTTATTAAAAATATAGCCTAGCTTTCAACCAGTTGTATCTTCACAATTATTGCAATTGCTAATGCAGCAAGTGTTGATTTGAATAGGATATCTCCTATTCACAAGTTACAACTAGGAGACATGTTTCATGCATCCATGAGGAAAGAGATCATAGAAATTCATCAAAAGAGTAGAGAGTTAATGGATGAGGTAGTCAAATATTTTTAGGAGATCATACTGGGATTAAATATTGATACCACTTTATCCAATATGGAAAATTTTAAATTGCTAATTGATTCCTTTAATTCACATGCATTTAGTTTAAAGGAAGAATTTGAGAAATAAGTAGAGAAGAGAATAAATGATAAGAGGTTAATGGAAATAATGGATAAATGTGCCTCTGGACATAATTTTTTTTTTGAGTTATTGAAGGATGTTGAAGGGTGTGTCGATGAGGCAAAGGCACTGCTTTGGTATGGTATGAAGTGGCCCAGAGCCACACAAAACATAAAGAATGAGATGGACTCTATTGAGTCTCAAATTGATGTCACCTCTAGTGCATATGACCCAACTATTGACCTCACTGGTATAACAAGGTACAAGATTGAAGATATTCACAAGAATTTTTTCCAACAACAATCAAAAAAGGAACATATCATCTTTTAGTTTAAAGAGGTAAGGGATCTAGTCAATCCCAAATTGCTACTTGCTTCAAAAGCTCTTCTCAATTTTGACAAAGAAAAGTAGATGAATATGATGCCTGCTACACCGAAATAAGGGGAAGAACTTTTAGTTTATTTTGAAACACCAAATAGGCTGCTTGCAGAGGCCAAGCATGAATGAGAAGATGGAAGGCAGGCCTAGGAAGATCAGTTAAAGAAGTTACAGGTGTCAACCACCTCTATTTGACTCATTTTTTATGTTTTTAATGCATTTTTCCTATTTCATTTTAAATTCCTTGTATATATGTGGACCTAATAAATAAATTTTCAAGTGCCTTTTTGAGACTTTTCTCTAGTATATGACTTAGGGGGAGTCAATACATTCTTTCTAATTTTAAACATATGCTTATATTTCTTAGGGGGAGTTTCGGTAATAGTCAGAACAGTTTTGTATAGGCACCCTTTGCCCTTGATGTCAAAGGGGGAGAGTATTGGAGATTATTTTGGGCATGTTTCCATCAATGAAAAAGGGGGAGATTGTTGGAAGTTTAGATAGATTATTGAAGTTTATCATTGATGATGTCGTTTGGCAATATGAGCATGGATTGAGCATAACAGTGTATTATAGCGTTGTCATTGATTTTAACATTGTTGTAGATCATTATGATCAATTCTAATAGGTTTTGGAGATGTTAAGGAATCCATTCATGCAATTTTATTTGGTTCAGAAAGTTCAGATGTGTGGAAATTTGACTAAGTGTCAAATCTACCAATTTAGTGTTACATTGCACTAGTTTTTGGATCTGCACCACTTTGCATATGAAAATATCACTCTACGCTTCAAACATTATTTTTGTGGTTTCTAGAGGAATATAATTCCAATATTTCATCATGTTTGGTAAATTAATTTGAGAGTTATGAATAACAGAGTTTGATCTGGCATTTCACAGTCATTTTTTGTACAGTACAGTTGATTGGCAGAATTTGCACTCCTCCACGGATGAACTGTTTGCCTTGCAGTTTTGAGGTTAGATTTTCAAATGTCAACTGAGCATGAATTCTAGATGATATCAAGTTTTGAGGTCCACATGTCAAGATGTGGATACAAAGATGAAGGATTTTTGGTTTAGGTCCTATGTCGTGCCAACCTAACAAGATCGATGATTCTGTGAAGGCTTGATAGGTGTTGCACTCCTATATGGGATCTATTTTAGGTCCATGCCAACCTATCTTAAGGTGTTTTGAGTTTTTAATTATGGTGTGTATTATGGATAATAATTTTTGGAGCCGACAAGTTGTATTTTGGGTATTACATCTAATTAGGCCGACCTAATTGATGTTCTACTAAATGCAGATATATATGCTGAATTATTTTTGGTATTTTGATGTTAGAGATGTGACATGTAATGTATGTGATGCAAATTTGAGAAATAGTAGTGTGAAGTTAAGTGGTGAATGCTAAGTTGAAGATCTAAATTATGTGAATGAAGAGTGAGGCAGAGTGTTGAACTAGAATCAGTTAAAGATTGCTATTGTGCTTCATTGGAACTATAATCTTGCATATTATAGATGTATTTGTAATAGTTCAAAATAAATTGTGAGCCACCTTATTTCCTCTATCTTTTTCTCTATGGGAAGTGAGTCCACCTGCATTGAGAATTTCTATAATATCCTATAACTGGCTATAATATATTGTGAGCTAACCCTCAATGTGTTTTTTCCCATTTTGGGTTTTCCACGTAAAAATCTTGGTGTTCATGTGTTATGTGATTTTTTGGATGTTTTCATGCTTTCTTTCCTTACTACAATTGAGTATGCATTATTTATTAGATGTTTGATGTTTTAACAGTTTAAGATAATACTAATTCACTCCCCCCTCTCAGTATTCTAGGTGTTCAACAGACTTCTATATCCAAGTTGTGTGTATCTTCGTCATCCTATTTTTTCAGGTAGCATTTTCCATCTAATCATGTAGACACTTTATCTAACTATTATATACATCTCCATATTCCTTTTGATTGTGAAGGCGGTGTAGAGTTTTACAGTATTTCCATTTCCCGAGTTTCATTTGGTTTGAATATTAGCTCTTTCATATTGAGTAATGTGGTATGTATGTGTATTTTTTCATTATAAAACAAGAAAGCATGGTTAAAATCCTTAGTAATTTCTATTTGGTATTTTGTTTCTTCCCTTTGCTCTTGGTTTATGTACCAATTTTTTCCTATGGGTGTTATGTCCAATAGAAAAATTAGATATATATTCATTCATCATTCTCATTTCTTGTTCTCCATGCAGTAATACAATTGGTTAAGTGATTTTCTGATAAAATATTTCCATTATATTTTGATATTTCCTTGTATTCTCCTTCCTTTGGTAGATACCTTGTTTTGATTAAGATTTTAAATATTTTCCATTGTGTTAATTGTTCCTTATGTGTATTGCACCAACATGAGGCATTACAAATGAGTGTATGTTTTAATATGTCTATTCTCATTTCTCTAGTTTGGAAAATTGTTTCTATTTGTGTAATGAATGATAATAAATTTCCAACTCTTGAGTATTTGGGTATTTTGATATGTGAAATTCCTCACAAGATGTGATTAATTTGGAAAGATATTCCATATTTAGCCTCCATGGTGTTTTCTAATTTATCGAAAGTTTTTTGCAATTCATTATATGTACTTGTAGTAGAATGCATAGCATTCCTTGGCGTCTTTCTAATCATGAATATTTTGTCAAACCCGATAATCCTCTAGGATTGGATTTTTGGTTCCTTTTGCATCCATACTTCTAACACATCCTCAATATTTGTACTATGTGTTGTGCTCTCTATTTCATCTTATCCTTTGAGTTTGTCTCTCCCAAATTATCATTTAGTGGTAACCGTGAGATTGTATATAGGTTTTTATTTTTAGATTCATTGTATTCTTTCAGGTTCACTTTTATAAATGATTCATTTGGATTTTTTCCTAAGGGGATATGAACTATTCTATCTTCATTAACAAATGATATCTCCTCGTTTCTAGAGTCTACAATTCCATTTGCATCACACTCCCTTAGTCCTAGTAAGGAATTGAATGAATCAAAGGTTTCCTTGATTACATCTACTTCAAAATACACTATCTGTTTAACTCCCTTAACATTGACTTATACTTGTTTCCATGCTCCTAGGGTTTTCATTCATGTAGCATCTTCTAGGCTGATATTGTAGGGTGTTTGTTCTAGTTTTGGCTTTCCTATTTTTTCCCACACCCTTTTTGATAGCATGTTGATATTAGTTCATAAGTCCACCATGACATAAGTTATTTTCCTATAGTCTATGCTTACTATGATCATAATTTATCATATTTTCCATTATTTATCATCTTTTATGGTTCTAATTTATGGCAATTTATTCTATTTGTTCCAATAGTTGCAAAATTGTTGTATTTTATCTAATAGGTTAGATTGTTTAGACATTTTTATAAATTGCTTAAGTATTCCTACTTATTTTGAAAATTATTCATTTTTTTTTTCTCTTGGTCTTATTCATTTATGATAGTTTTCTTTTCTTCTTCTACTATTTGATCATGTTGTCTCTTATGTGGATAGAATTCTTCCTTGTTTGAAGTAGTTTCTTCCCCTATAGATTTGTTTTTGTTGTTTTCGGTATTGGTTCCTTGTCTTGATATTACCATTGCTTTGTTATAGATATGATTTTTTATTTCAGAGTTAGTAGTCTCCTCAAGTTCTACATTTTGGCCTCTTTTGTCTCTCCTCAGGATCCCTTAGTATTTCCTTAATAATTTTTCTCCCTTGGACAGATTTAGATTTTGGAGCTCATCACTTTTTGATTATGGAGTTGTATTCCTATAATAGGTTAGAGCTTTATCACAATTAAATATGTCATGTTTTGTACTTCTATAAAATTCACAAGGTTTCTTCGTATCACCCTAATATTTTATCACAAAGTGTCCTTTTTTATTGCATTTGTAATATATGGCATTTGTTCATCTTCTCTTTCCTTGGCCTCAACCTCTATCTCATCAAAATTGGCCTCTTTCATTATATGGATCTTGATTCAGTTGGTTTTGTATAGAATTAAAGTTTCTCTTATTTTTCCATTGTGGTTCTTTATATCCATGGTCCTGTTGATAAAGATATCTTTCTGCCAACCCTTTAACATATGCTAATTTTTGTTGGTCGCTATAGTTTTTTGTGGTTGGGTCTTCTCTCGACTGAAATAATTGTGAGGTAAAATCCTCTCTTTCATGATCATCCCATTCTTTGTAAGTGCCGCAATAAATGAAGTTTATCTTTTTGGATATGCCCGTAAATCTACTCTTAGTGAATTAGCTTTCTTTTCTCCAATTTCCTTCAAGCATTTATTTCTTATGTGTCCTCTTCCACAATAAGTACACCAAATCTTAGGTCTTGGTGCAAACATCTCTTATTTTTCTATAAGGTGTTATCAAAGTCTTAATTATTATATTCCTAGTTTTAGTTTCTCCATTTCTTTGTTCTCCTTTTTTCTTTCCTATTTCCACAAAGACTGGTTTTCAATATAGCATGCTAAACTAATAAGTTCTAGGTAGGCATTAAAATTTCTCCCATCCAAGGCTATTCTAATCTTTAACATTACTCTCGAGATGAACCATTCAATTTTTTGTTTTTCAATCAATGGTTCTTCTAATCTTCTAGTGATTTCTTTAAATCTTTTATCGATTTTTTTATTGTTTCATCTTCATTTTGTGTAAGTTCTCATAGTTTTTTGAGTCATTTTTAAGGTAATTTTGGACTATCAAAGTTGGTTAAGTATTCTTCTTTCACTATCTCCCACTCTTTATCATTGTCGGGGTAATTCTTTTAGTACCATTTGAGGGTTTCTCCATGGATTGATCCAATGAAATCAAATCACTTTGTATTGTCTCTTGTTATGTTATGTCTTTTCCACATAGATTTTATGATAAAGACATGTTTTTCTACTTCATTTGTATCTTTTTCAAAAAGATGCAACTTCCTAGGAGTATTCATACTTGTTTCTTCTTCGTATTCAATATTTGTATATCCTATATCAAAGTGATATATCCCCAGATTTCCTATGCTATTCTCTTCTCCTTATTTTCATCTTATATCTTACTCACATAGGGTGTTTTCTAATTCTTCTACTAAAATTCTTCTTGATTTTAATGGCTTTAAGGGTGACTCGTGGTTTGGGGGTTGTAACTATCTAAACTATCTGTTCATCCTTGGATATGTTCATTTGTTAGTAAGTGTCATTTGATTAGTTGATGATGTCACTTCATTAGAAGTTGTTAAACTTAAGAGATCCTCTTTATTTTCTACTACATCTTCTCCTCTTATTCTCATAATGCTTTTGGTTACTAACTTATCCAATTAATTTCCATCAAATGCTATATTTTGAAGATTCTATAAGGGGGTTCCTGCTGATAACCAATCCTTGTATCCTTAATTGAGTATTTTCCAATCCAGATAATAAATCATTGTTCTAGTTAGGGGTGGTGTCATACTTCTTACAAATGCTTGTTCTAAATCCTTTCTAGTGTTTCCATAAGCTTCAATTTCTACTTTTATGTTTTGCATAATTTGATTTATTTTCTCCATGCTAGAACTTAGTTGTGGTATCCTCTCTCTAATTTATCTAACTACACCCACAATGGTATGATCAACTATACCCTTAGTGGCTTTCTCTTCCTCTCTAGATGCACCCAAAATAGTGCATTCATCCTTTTTGTTTATATTTTCTTCCACTAATTCTAAGTATTGTTCTCTTTTCTTCTTTTCTCCTTCCATTCTTTCATAGTACCTTTCTCGCTGCCCTTGACTATAATAATCTTCCTACTAGAAATTTTATGGATGCATGGTTTAATAATGTTTGGATTGAAAAATTTGGAATGCATCTATCATTTTGTAGAATGCTACAAAGGGGTTTTTTTCTAGTTTTTTTTAAACCACTCAATGCAAGATAAAATATTATCTTGAAAGAATACAGGAATATTAGGAATTCCATGTTTAGAGCAGTTTCTTGTTCTTTGAAGGTGTTAAACAAGTAAATAATGGCTCCTTCCTATCCAAGATGGGTTATTGTTAAAAACGTTCCTCCCCAGCATTGTTCCTTTCTACCACAATTGATTTCTCCAATAGAGAATGTAATGAGAATGGAGGAAACCAAAGCAACCCTCTTGCACATGGATGCAAGGTTATTGGTTGCATTAGCTCTAGGGGTGGATATTCTTGAGGAGATAGAAATTGAAACCCCCAAAAAATTATTATCCTACAAAATTGAGGTTTTGGGGGGGTCTTAATGTATGCTTTATGTGTAAAAAAGAAGGGTGTATGAGGATAAATTTCCCTATCCTTAAGGGAAAAAAGATGACCTGAATATTAACCCTAGTTTTCCAAACCCTAACCCTAGTGAAAACACAAGTGGGAGGGAGATTGTTGAGATCAACATTAAAACTAAAGTAAGAGACCCTAAAACCATTGCATAAAGGCATCAATTAAAACTAATGAAAGTAGTGAAGAACTCAATTCCAAAGATAACTAAAATGTAATCATGGTGGACATAGAAAAGGAGGGTTTACACTATATCCCTATTAGGGAATCTAAAGGTACTAAGTATAGGTTGGTAAACTAGGCAATAAATAGTGGATACTCAAAATCCATGAGTGAAATCTCACTCCCCATGGAAAATACCCTTTAGGGGTTCAAAATTCCAATTTTTTTTTTGGGCCTTGCAATAATTTGGAACACCAAAATAATTCCTAAGAGTTAATAATGGAAAAAATAAAATAGAGGATTATGCAAAATAATAGTATTAAAAAAACTAGCTTGAATAACTTTGAGGAACACTCAAAGGATAGTGAAAATTTTGTTACTTGGGAGACTCAAACCAATGATAGTAAAACAAAAATAGAGAATAAATTAACAAAGGTTGTTGAAAAAACCTTCAACAAATCATTCATAAAAATTCAAACCCTAAAAGTTTAATGTATAAAGCCATTGGAACAAAAGTGAAAGATGTAAAGAATATAGAGGATAAACGAATTAAAAATAATAGTAGACTGGAAAGGACCTTGATCCCAAATTTCTTTTGTTGCCTAAAACTAACCTTGGGAAAAATGAAGTTGCCCTAGGATTAGCCTTAGACAAGAAGCAAAAAGGGAGTGAAAAATATTTTGATAGAGAAAAATGGTATAATGTGGAGGAAAATACGCATCCTAAAGTGGAGAATAACCCCAATTTGTTTTTCTTGTCTAACACTAACCTTGAATGGGGGGAAAATGATCATGGATTAATATTAGACAAAAACAATCAAGGCAACCCTAAAAAAATTGAAAAGAAAAATTGGTAAAAAAAGGAGGATCTAGGAGGGGATATATGGTATTTAACAGATGAGGAGAGCACAAAGAGGATTTTTCTCCCAGAGGAAGATGCCTCTCCTCCTTCTAGTGAGATTAGTACTCCAAAGGAAGAGAGAGACCTCACTTTAGGAAATGAATGGGTAAAGAAAAAAAAATATATATATATAGATTAGAAAGGAAGAAAAGGATCCAAACCTAAAGAGGAAGGGTAAGGATGATAGGTTTCCTAAATGCTTTGATAGCTTTAGGAATAGTAAGGATGAAACATAAATTATAGATTTTGATGATATTTAATTGTTATAGTTGGAATGTTAGGGGACTTGAATCTCCAGACTATTAGGATTAGGTGTCATCCACCATGTAAATCCTTTTTCATATTGCATGGTTCCAACATCCTTGGAATGTGTCTCTATGCACTTAGGGTGTATCGGGAAAATATTTTGTGACATTAATTTTCACCATTATTTGTAATATATTCATAAGGGGTGGTAAAGGTGAGTTATCGACATAAATATTTAATATTTTTTACCCACATGTGGAGGCCTGAAATGGGATAATAAAAGATAAGGAAAAGTACAAATGAGTGATTATTGGTATTATCCAAGTGGGAGCTTAGACTGAGGTAACAAATGTCTTAGTATTCCATCATTTATTACATTTAATGTAATATTTATCTTTCAAGTTTAGTTGCCCAAGTGGGAGGGAAAGTATTGAAGCAAAAATCGATGTCCTTTCTCATTATGAGGAGGTATTCTAAGGGTTGGGGACATTTGGAATGAAGGGTCATCTTTGGGAGTCTTTTTTGGGGTTTAAGATGTCTTCACACATCTATAAATTTAGCCTCTGGGATGTAAAATTACAATGAACCATAGTTGGATGTAGAGTTCTATTGAAGGTACAAAGGTACGTTGAGGCATAAGGAGGTTATTCATAGGTGCACAGGTGCTTCCATGGTGGAGGAAAAGAGGAGAATGAAAGTGATTGTATTGTAATCTTGTTTATTTGAAGATAATGCATAATTGGCCTCTCTTCTTGGTGGAGTTTTTTTCTTGCAAGGGTTTCTCCATGTAAATCATGTGTTATGTGATGATATTGTATTATTAATTTGTGTCTCATTGCTGCTATCTTATGGTGATGTTTATCTTTCTATATTTTTGTTATAAGTTCACATAAGGTGGTGTAATTAAGCATGATATGTTGGCTAATTTTTTAACATCATAAAGATGTATCTAATCATGGTATTTCCAAATTAAGGCAATTTTAGCTATTGAATATAAGTTTCATATTTTTCATGTTCTTGTAATCGAAGCCTTTTATCTCATCCATTGAAGTCATTTTTGGATATATATTGAATTTTCCAACAATTGGTATTAAACTTGTTTATTTCTCATCATTTGGTATTAAAGCTTAAGGTGAACTAGATTTTGGGTATTCCTTCTTTTTTATTTCATAGCTTGGAAAGCTTATGGGAATTTTTAGAAGAAATTAAAGGTTGTTGGAAGGCTTGTGGGGCTGCAATGAATGTTCTTCAGTCAACTTTTTTTTACAAATTTGTGAGATTGGAAACCATAGATATTGTCAATATGATCTATGTTGGGCATGGAAAGCTCATGATTATTGATCTTTATGGAGCTCATAATGCTTTGGTAACTTGGAGATATTGTTTGAAAATATTTGTACATCCTCTTGTTTGGTGATTTTTTTCCTTTACCTTGTGGTCATGTGCAGTGAGAAGGTGTTCATGTTTGATGGGTAGAGACATCTAGGTCACATGGAGAGACACCCTTGATTTGGACTACAGAATGGAGTACTTATGTTGGCTTCATGGTTTTATGCCTTGGTTATATAAAAGAATTAGAAGATAAGCCACTAACCTCTTTGTGAGTTATGGATCTGATATGTTTCATATGTTATAAGCTCCTAGACAACTTGTTTTTTCTTGTTGGTTTATAGTATACTCCTTTTTTTAATTGTGGGTTTGTAGATTTATGCTTATTCCATTGTTCAAATGACATGTTAGATGTGGATGTATGGATGTTTAAATGAAATTGTAAGAGAGGGGTACCAACCACGTTCAAGGCCCTAGGTCACAGAGAGCCAAGAGCAGAAGGCTACCCTAATGTACCTTAGCTTAAAGGGGTGTTTTGAAATGAGGGACAAGAATGATGAGGACTATAAGGTCCTTCAACCACACTGCAGACCTGAGATTCAAGATGGGGATAGGCGAGCCAGTTTTTGGGTCCCACACTATACCTCAGGTAGCTCTCTTCCCAAGGATGAAAGTGTGGTTCTGGGATGACAACATGACACGTGTAATACCCCTCCATTTTGCATTCTGGCTGGACCATGTGTCCTTGGTTGCTTTGATGTGATTTTTGGTTATTGAGATGTTGTATCATGTGTGTACGATTTGATAGATAATTATAGAGCAATAGTTTAATTGGTGTGATGTGATGTATCTTATCGAATGCTTTATTTGTCATGCTTTAAATTGGTGTAAGGATGATTAGTTATTGTAACATGTTATTGTGTGAGATATTCATTTATTATGGAACTGTTAGTCTATGATGAGTGTATTGGTGAAGGGGACGGGATTGTATCACTCGCTTGCGAGCGCCCTATTCTGAGATTTCCCCCTTCACAGTGTGTTTTATTATATCATATATATGCATGTTCGATATGCTCTTTGTTCGTAGGTTGACAGGTACATGACATCGACTCCACCTGGTTCACAGGTTTGAGCGTGTCCATTGACCAAAGGTAATTGATTAGGAGATAGTAGCTAGGCTTTTCGTGCCAAGTCATCACCCTAGTCATAGTGTGTCGTCGGGTTAAGTTGCTTCTTTGTTATTCTCTCTCCTTGTTTTCATTTAAATTTCAAGTGAAAAAGGTAGACAAGTGGTGTTATGTATTTAAAGTCGTTTATTAGATTTATCTAGTTATAATGTTATAAATGTTGCTTAATTTATTTATTATTTTAATTTAATTAATAAAATGATCTAATATGAGATTAGATTTATTTTATGGATTAATTAAATTAATTGTGTTGTAATAAATTAAGTTATTCTTTTGGAAATTATGAAGTTAAAGTCCCCTCTCCCTTGGGGGCTGCGGCCAAAGCTTTGGCTTTGGCATTTTTTGTTTTAATTTTTATTTAATTTATTTTATATAACATTTAATAATATATATATATTATTAAATATATATTTAAATGAATAATTTTGTCATTATTTAAGTATATAGATATATATCTTGAATAATGAGGACTTTTCTTAGTTGGAATAAAAATGTTTTTTTATTGTATAGGGATATATTTATATATTTAAATAAAATTCAATATTTAAATATATGGGTTTTAGAATGATTATTTTTCTGATAATTAACTGGAAAGGAATTGCCTTTATAATCAAATGATTTATTTAAAGATTTGAATTTTGACTATCGATTAATCAAAAAAATTTGGTATATAAAAATGATATTTTAGAGGCATATATTTAAATGATGTTAAATATTTTAAATGGAAATTTTAAAATAGTTATTTCATTATTATAGTTGAAATGAAATTGGCATTATAATAAATGATTTCGTTTTAAAAGATTGTTTTAATCATTATGTATTATTGGGAAAATAGAATTAAATGATTTGTTTAAATTCCTTAAGTTATCAATGCGTCTGGATTTACTTAGAGCATGTGCAACTAATGCTTATTATTTAATTAATTTCATGTACCACGACATTGCTTGGATTGGATTTAGGAAACCCTAACATTAGATATTGACTTGTCTAAATTGTTTTCTAAATGACGTTTCGTTCTTTCTCAATGTTGGGAAAATGGGGTTTTTTTTCTAGTAAGTCTTCCAAAGGAGTTATTCTAGGTTGGGGTGCTTTATGTGGGGGTTCAATTTGTGAATTACCTTGAGAATGCGTGTAGTTGTATCATGTTGTTTCACCCAGTTTTCATGAACGGGGTTGGTTTGTGCCTCCTTGGGATTAGGAGAGGGTTATGGGGTTTGTGCCTCCTTTGGAAGGAGTGGGTTTTGTATTTTGGTTTCCTCCAGTGTTTGGAGAGGGTTTTGACCTTTGTTTCCTCCAGTGTTTGGAGAGGGTTTGGCCTTTGTTTCCTCCAGTGTTTGGAGAGGGTTTTGACCTTTATAGCCTCTAGTGTTTGGAGAGGGTTTTGTACTTTTGTTTCCTCCCGTGTTTGGAGTGAGTTTCCTTTATTTGTTGCCTCCTTGGTTTGGAGAGGTCGTCTTATCTGGTTACTCATTGTGGTTTATACTGTTTATGTTGTCGATAGGAGAGTGGCTCTTTGTGGGGGTCCAACACACAAAGGGGCGCCAGGGTAACTCACATAGGGTTTAAGTAAGTGATAACTTAAAAAAAAGAACTAATGAAAAACTCTCAAACTAATTAATGCATCTCTCATAACTCATTCACTTTTAAGGTTTGAGATGAGATGAGAAGTGCAGTTGGTATGAGGGTCCCGGCAGTTGGTAGAGTTGAGCCAGGATAACCCAAGATGTGGGTTCGGTTTCCTTAGACAGTTGAGCCAGGGTAACTCATAGAAAATGTCGTGTGACACTCTCTCTATCTCAACCAAATGTCAGTATTGTTGTACTGCGTAAAATATCATTATTCTCTGGAAGCATTGTAACCATTGTGTCAAGTGATTTTGTATTTGTATTTGATTAAATTCAGTTATGTTGTAGCCTATGTCTAGCGGTAGATGGTCTTGTGTAGGACTCTTGGTTACTATCTCCTAGCACGGGGGGTGAGCCTTCAGGTATCACATGGTTGGGTGGAACGTGCACCTTAATTCGTTGGGTTGTCTTCTTGTTCATGTGGACGAGATTTCCTGTTGGAGAGCTCGTGGGATCCAGTTTCTTCCTTGCTTAATTCTTTCAGTTGATCTTGTAATTTTATTACCCCTCATTGTGATCGAGGTGGAATTTGTAATATGTAATCATGATTATTGGGCTTATCTCGTTCAGGGAATGAGCATTGTAATTTTATTGTAAATTAATTATTATTTGAAATCATGTGGTATTTATGATTCTTAAAGTAATTAATCTTATTTGGAATGTATGCGTTCTTAATGCTTTAAGTAATTTAAATGTTATGGTTAATTCATGTTTCTTGTTTGGGTTTAAGTAACTCAGTCTTGTAACCTTAGGGGATTGGTTGGCAGTGGTTAGTTAACTTGCTTGTTAATTGTTCTTATTCAAAAAAAAAAAAAATTAGTTCGTTTGTATTGTAAATTGCAACTTCCCCTAGGGTTGTGTGGCAGGACATTACAACACGATGGCATCTCTCAAGTGCGTTGGCATTTGTACAACTAGAGGACTGAAAGTACAATGAGAACTGCCAAAAAATGAGTTGAAAGCCTAGCTAATCACTTTCAAAGGGCCAAAACAAAGCTATGAAGTAGGAAAGATATGAACAAATATGATAAAACAAGTATATGAGAGTTAAGGTGGAAAAGATGATCTCACAAAGGAACTTGTTCGCTAGCTAGCTCCAAATGCACATCCACCTACACACAAGAAAGATGGAAATTTTTTGGGGTTGTATAGGAGCCTGCCTCAATCAGACCCCCGTTTTGGTGTTTCCACCTCCATGGACAGCCAAGTTTGCAACAATGGAGAAATATATGATAAAGAAAGGAAATGGAGTAAAGAACACAATAAACACTACAAAACAGTAATGTTCTACTCTTGACCAAATCGTAGAGGAGAGGAGTGAAAATGCTTACCACCTCCACCAAGAGCTAACAAGCTAATGGAGGAGAAAATGAGAGGACTCAAGCCCCTGTTGCAATGGTGTTGTTCCACACTTGCTCTACGGAGTTGAAGGAGTGTTGTTGCTACTATGGAGTTCCAAAGTGCTACTAAAAGTGCTTGAGAATGTAAAAGGATGCAAAAGAGGATGCTAGATCTTATCAAGAAGATTGCTAGAGGATGGAATAAGGGAATGAAAAGTGAATTTGAAGGAGAGAATGAAGAAAATAGCCATATTCAAGTCGGTCGATTGAAGAGGGTGTTAAAAATCAACCTCTAATGGGAAGTGTAATTCCTTTGCAGGCTCCAGATGCAGGAATCTGCTAGGGACGTAAGTGCACCACGTGGGCGTCCCCAATAGTTATTCCTCTACCGACACACAAAACGGGCGCCAAGTGGAACAAAGGCAACAGGCTTGTGTGGAATTTAGCCTTCAAAATTAGTTTTCTAAAATGAGGAAGGGTAAAAGGGGAATTTGCATAAGGGGTGAAAATTTTCTCCTATACATTTTTCCCCCACTTTAGCGATCATGAATACTGATGAGTGCTTCAGTAAAGTAGATCGAAGAAGTAATAGGGTTAGAAATGTATATTTGAACCATTGAGGAAGCAGACCGTAATCTGGCAAGCTTAAGAGTGCAAGACAATCCAAGAACATCATAGCCCCATAGAACTATGAAGTTGAAGAATGAAAGCATCTTATAGGCCCATAGACCTGCAAGGAGGCAACCCCCAAGATCTCTCACATGAAGGAAGCCCCTAGAAATAAGTGCCTCATAGGCCCATAGACTCGTAAGGAAGGTATCCTTCAAGATCTCTTGCATGAAGGAAACCCAGAAAAGTGCCTTACAGACCCGAAAACCTATAAGGAGGCATTCCCCAAGATCTCTCACATGAAGGAAGCTAAGAAATTGCCTTACAGACCCACAGGCCTGCAAGGAAGGTGTCCTCCTAGATCTCTCACATGAAGGAAACCCAAAGAAAGTGCCCTAAAGGCCCATAGACCTGTAGGGGAGCAACCCCCAAGATCTCTCACATGGAGGAAGCTCAAAGGAAGTGCCCTACTAGCCCGCAGGCCTGCAGGGACGTATCCCCCAAGATCTCTCACATGGAGGAAACCAAAGAAAGAAGACTCCATAGAGTCAAGAAGCGGCTTTACAAGTGCACCTGTAAAGCAACACATTTACCCATAGATAGAACATGTCAAGAAGCGTCCACATAGGCGAGTAAGTGGATATTCATGTAGACCATCAACAAGTTGGAAAACTTTCAAAGGGGTCCCTTGGGAACCTGACTTAAAGAAGGGGTCCAATCAAGGGACGCACTGTTTGAAAATAGATGTTTTCTTTCTCGAATCAATTTGTGACCAAGGAATCCTTTTGAAATATGTTCACTTCATCAAGGAATTTGAAAGGAAGAAAAATCCCCCACGCAAGGGGAAGGTTCTCAAGTTATTTCTTTACGAACCCATGATGAAGGAAACACATTTTGTTAGGGTTTCAAGTCGAAAATGCGATCCTTGAAAGAGTTTGCAAGGATTTTCAAGAAAATATCCGTTTGGTAACAAATGAATTTTCTAAAAATTGAAAGGTTGTAGAAGTGGAGTTGTCACAAATGAAAGGGAAAACTCAAGCAAAGAAGAGAGAAAGATAAAAGAAAACTAAAAAAAGCATTACAAACAAAAGGGCACAGGGGTAGCTTGATATTTCGGGGTCAGAGCTACTCATAAATATATATGTAGTATAATAATAGTATATAAAATGAACTGTCATCAACCCCCTACTACATCAGGCCATGTGAAGAATGGACGAGAAGACAAAGTAAAAATAAAAAAATTGGTTCAACATGGAAGGGAAGCCTAAATTCCCCCAATGCTTTGCATCATCCCTAATTTATTGAAAATGAATCACAAACATGGAAGAATGATTATACAAATAGAGGAAGGTTTACGACACAAAAACCACGTCTGTATCCAAGCGTCAACAAGGGTGATGAGGGTCATCCAGGAACACATAGAATGGATCACAAGGGAAACAAATCACAACACACACACATCTAATCTAAAGATAAAGAAGGGACCTCCCCTAACATTGATCAACCAAGAGGTCATCCTCTTCCCAGTCTAGATTGTAGTAGGGGGAAGGATGATGAACCTGTAGTGGAGGAATGTTAAGGGGAGGAGCTTCCGACCTTCCTGCAACAATGGCCAAGGAAGAGAGCCCCACAAGGTCCTCTCCACCAAGCTCTTGTAGAGCTAAGGTTAGTGACTTTGCAAAGATCGCTGACAAGGTCAAAACTTCATCCACAGAGTTAAACATGTACTTTATAGGAGTGCCATGTTTAACTTCAATGAAAAGAGAAGGATACACCCAAGATTCATTGCTAGGCCTGCTGAACAATTTGGGAGGATGATGAATTCAAGGGAAGCCAAGACTAGTTTTGTCACTAGAACAGAACAAGTCAGCACAGGACCACCTTTCGAACAAGGTGGGCTCCTCTTACATTCCCCATTGTTGGAGGAATTTCCTTCCACCTTCTATTTCATTAGGGGATGTGAACTCTCCACAGAAAAGGAAAGAGGTGTAGAGGAAGAGGAGGAGGAGAAAATCGTAGTAGACACCACCGAGGTGTTCATCATATCTATGAGTTTTGGGAAAGGTGGGACATCTAGAACGAACATCAACAAAGGCAACTCTAGCAAAGGAGTGATGAACACCTACACCTTTTTAGGGTCAAGCGCATTCGTACTCGCAACAGAAGTCAGAATCAATGCAGAGCTAGACTAAACAAAAGTAGAGGGGAGGAGAGAGGAGGACACTGCAGGAGGCCCTAAAGTAGGGGCAGTCGTCTCTTCTTCCTTCCTCTGTAAGGCGGCCTACTCAGCCATGAGATCCTTTCGCCGAAACTTGCGCTCATGCGCAAGGAAAATTTTGCAACTCTTTGAACCAAAGGTCAGAGGCTACGAAGGAATGGAGGGCTCCTACTCAGCAATGGGAGTGTCCACTATAGCCATTTCCAATGGAGGAATGGACTCCTGAATGGGAGCAAGAGGAGAAGGTTGAGGAACATCATGGGGAGTCAACTCAAGTGCCTCGACAACATGCCTCTTCCTGCTTGCTGCTTTGGGAGCAGGAGTGGTAGGAGGTCATGGATCAAATTCCCTTTAGGAACCTTTCTTTCTGTCATATAAATAATACCAGGGCCCAGGAGGATCATTAGGGAGATCCGATATACTAATCTTGGGTCTATGCCAAGGAGGTATCATTGGACTCAATGGATAAAAATTAGGCTTACTCATCCAATACTCCTCAAGAAAGGGGAGCAAACGAATCAACCGGAGAAGAGGCAAGCTTCTCATTTCCTTTTCAGGAAGAGGAGGAAGCTGGTTGTTGAGCTAAAGGAAGATCCAATTTTGGCTGTCCCTTGCCCCTGGTCTTGTACTTTACATAGTTTTTGTAAAGTAGGTCCATTCTTGGAGGAAGCAGGCAACCAGGGTGGGCCAAAATTGATCTAACGAATATTCCCCACAGGACACTACGGGCTGGTATCCAGTGTCATGCACTACATGCATGACACCTTCATGGGAGAAATTTAAACATTTATGGATAACGGAGGTGATTCCATTCATGGAAGCTAGCCAAGGTATGTCTAGCTTCATCCTAAATAGATCCAACTCCTGAATGACATTGAAGACTGTGTCGACAACCCTAGGTCCAACTAGGATAGACAAAGTTATCAAGCCATATGGTTTCAAATAAAGACCATCATGCATGCGGATGGTAGATTTTGTTTCTTCATATTATTTTCTATGTAACAAATTAAGCTACAATGTCTCCTCGGTAATAACATTCACTCTACTTGTGGGGTCTACTAAGAGTCTTGTCATAATGTTTCCATTGAGGTGTGTGGTAATATAGAGGGGAGAGGGCTTGTTATTCAAGGGTAGATCTTGTGAAGTGAATGTCACATTCAAGGAGCTAGATGCAGGTTCTGCAATAGAGGTAATCATGACCATATTAACATAGGCCTTGGGTTGAGTAAGAGAATCGGTGGGATTGGAAATCATGTTAGCAGAATGTGACAGAAACGGGATTGTGTATATCTGTAGTTCACTATTCACTTTCACCATCAACTTTTTTGTATTTTATTTTCTTCCATCAAGTTGAATAGTATCATCCTTGATGCGGTCCTATATCTCATGACTCAGGTGCATACATCGTTCGGTATCATGTCCATTAACTCGATGGTACTAACAGTAGGTACTTGCATCATACCAATTAGGGTAAGGTTCCTTAAGAGGTTTAGGGTTTGAAAAGGTTACAATCTTATCCTTCAACAACTTTTGTAAGATGGAAGAATAAGATTCTAATAACTTTGTGAACTTTCGGTTGCGTCTGAGGAAATTTTCATCTGCAGCGGCTACTACATTTGCAACAACTTTTCCTTTCCCAAAGATCAATATGATGAACTTTCCTTCATAATGGGAGTGTGAGGAGGATCCCCCAAAGTGAACTACTGTCTGTTGATACTCCTGTAGGGCTGCACAAAAATGCGCAAAAGAAGGGTACTTCATAAGGGAAATCTTCTCTTGCCAAGGCCTTTGTAAGCTCCCTATGAATACCTTTTGCACATTAGAATCAGGCTACAGATACAGGATTTGTGAGAAGAGCGCTTGATATCGCGCTATAAAATAAATAATATTTTCATTATCTCCTCGTTTACACTAGACGAGATCCGAAAAGGTCATCTTCAGCTCGATGTTAGCTTGGAACTGACATAGGAATTGGTTTAAAAGTTGATCAAATGAGAAAATGGAATTATCGGGCAAGGAACAATACCATTCAAGTGTTCTATCCTTGAGAGATTGAGGAAATAGTTTTTCCATCAATGCATCGTGATGGAAGAAATCTATGCATGGGGCATTAAAGGAAGACACATGTGTTTGTGGGTCCCCTTTGTTGCCATATTTTTCAAATTTTGGAATCTCCATTCCTTGAGGGAAGGGAGTGTTCAGAATCATGACTGACAACAGGCTATATCGGAAGAAGGGTTGAAAGATAGGTTGGGCAGAGGCTTGGGAGAGACTTGCCAACTGGCTCTGCATCTTACCCATATTTTGAAGAAGAGTGTTTAGAATAGGGTCATTAGAAGATATAGGGCCAAAGAAACCTCCTCCAGAACCACTACTGGAGCCTCCACTAGAACCACCAATGTGTCCACCGCCAGAACTGCTAACAGAGCCACCACCACCACCAGTAGGGCCTTCATCGGAGCCACCTCCACTTCCGAAGCCACCACCATGAACTCCACTAGAACCGCCTCCACCAGCACCACCTTCGTTGCCAAAGCCACTGCCACTACCAAATCCTCCACCACTCATCTCGCCAAAACCTCCACTACTAGAGGTGACAGGAGGGGTGAAGCTAAAGCCCAAGGGGACCTTGTTCACTTTGATAGTTTCGGGTCTCTCAGAGGCAGAGGGAATGTTGATCAAGGGTACGACATCAACCATGTAAACGGACATAGGAGGCATTGACAGTCCTAGTTGTCACTCATTATCTTCAAAAGTGGCCCCTTGTATAATGTGAGGATTATGTGAAGGAGCACACACTTCTGTCAAACTAGTAAGACTAGCCAGGAGTTCTATGCATGTTCAATCTTTTCCAACCATATACTTTAACTCACCAATGACCTGAGTGGCCATAGCCATCTTTGGGTTTCTTTTCAACTGATCTTCTAGGTCACCCAGCCCATTCCTAAGGGTGAAGACACATTTCAAAGGAATTTGAATAGCATAATGCTCATCTACCGACGATAGTGTGGGAGACGCAAGAGGAGTGGGGATGGGGTCGGTCTTGTCAGAGAATCCTATCTCGCCCCTCGACAACTACTCCTGCACAGCCAAACCAATGACAGGACCAGAGTAAAGGCCTATAGACAAACCAGTAGTGACCATCCTTTCCATCATAAGGTGTCATATGCTTCTCCTAACAATATACCCAAAGGTTGTAGACTGGGTTGTGATGCCCATAAACCTTCACAACACTTAGGAGCACAATGATTGCAAGGCACAAGGGGAAAGCCTCAACACCAACAGATGAATAGATGTTGGTTCACATTAGGTTCACCAAAAATGTAAGAGAGGGGGACCAACCACGTTCGAGGCCCCAAGTCATGGAGAGCCAAGAGCAGAAGGCTGCCCTAACTTACCTCAACTTAAAGGGATGTTTTGAAATGAGGGACAAGAATGATGAGGACTATGAGGTCCTTCAACCACTCTAAAGACTTGAGATTCAAGATGGAGCTAGGAAATTCATTTTTTGGGTCCACACTGTACCTTAGGTAGCTCTTTTCCCAAGGACGAAAGTGCAGTTATGGGATGACAGCGCGACGCGCTGGCATCTCTCAGGTGTATTGGTGTTCGTACAACTAGAGGATCAAAAGTACAATGAGAACTGCCAGAAAATGAGCTGACAGCCTAGCTAATCACTTTTGAAGGGCCAAAACAAAGATATGAAGTAGGAAAGATATGAATGAATATGATAAAACAAGTATATGAGATTTAAGGTGGCAAGGATGATCTCACAAAGGAACTCATTCACCAGCTAGATCCAAATGCATGACCACCTACACAAAAGAAAGAGGGAAATTTGTTGGGGATGTATAGGGGCCTACCTCAGTCAGACCCCCATTTTGCTGATTCCACCTCCACGTACAACCAAGTTTTCAATAATGGAGAGATATATGATAAAGAAAGGAAATGGAGTAAAACACACAATAAACACTACAAAACAGTAATGTGCTACTCAACCAAATCATAGAGGAGAGGAGTGAAAATGCTTACCACCTCCACCAAGAGCTAACTAGTTAATGGAGGAGAAAATGAGAGGACTCAAGCCCTTGTTGCAATGGTGTTGTTCCGTATTTTCTCTACAGAGTTGAAGGAGTGTTGTTGCTGCTATGGAGTGCCAAAGTGCTGCTAAAAGTGCTTGAGAATGCAAAAGGATGCAAAAGAGGATGCTAGAGCTTGTCAAGAAGATTGCTAGAGGATGGAATGAAGGAATGAAGAGTGAATTTGAAGGAGAGAATGAAGAAAATTGCCATATTCAGTGGTCGGTCGAAGAAGGCATTACAAATCGACCTCCAATGGGAAGTGTAATGCCTCTGTAGGCTCCAGACACAGGAATCTACCAAGGACGTAAGTGCACCATGCGGGCATCCCCGACAGTTATTCCTCTATCGACACACAAAACGGGCACCAAGTAGAACAAAGGCAGCAGGCTTGCACAAAATTTATCCTTCAAATTTGGCTTTCTAAAGTGAGGAAGGGTAAAGAGGGAATTTGCATAAGGGGTGCAAATTCACTCCTATATAGAAATTTAGATTTACAAAGATGCTTTTTCAGGTTTTACATATTAACTAAAATATGTCGTATGTAGATCTGTGATGAGATTGTATTCAAGGTGTTCTAGAAGAAGAAAGTTATAGGTTTGTATGGTTGTTGGATGGTTCTTATTGGTTTATGATTACTCCTATGTGTTTGTTTGGAAAATTAGATCTAATGTTGATTTTGGTGTTTGAGTCTTGTAAATCCACATGTTATACTTGAATATTTCTATTTTGCATGATACTAATGTGGGGTTGAACCTATTTTTTAGTTATTATAAATTTTTGCATTGATTAAGTATTTATCCTTTGAGATGTTGCATATGTGTATATATTGTAAAATTTTCTGATGTTGATCTATTTGGTAGGCCATAATCTTGGTCACCATTATTACATTGGTATGCTTGTTGTAGTGAGAGATAGTTATTGGGAGTACTTGATATAGTTGTGCATTTGAATCTCTAACAATAGTCTATGGTGCATGAGAATATTTGTTTACTTTTAGTAGAGTGATGACAATGATATTGGTCATTATGATATGCATAACTCGATATTATTTTTAGTGGGAGCTTTATACAGTTATATAATGTGTTTTATCTTTATTTCAAGATTGTGGTTCTAATTATTATTATAGTGAGTAGTGAGCCATGAATAATCTTTGATTAGAAGATGGATAGTATTTTGTAATGGTTGTTGGTGTAATTAGGAGCTCTTGGTTTCTACACTCATATTGTAGTGAGAGTTTAATGAAATCTTTGGTTCTATTGACAAAATATATGTGGAAATCCAATGTATTCTTGGTTTGGAGATTGTGGTTGTACTTTACCTTTTGGGAGCTCATGGTGTTAGTTCTTTGATTGTGTTGGGGCCACAAAGGATCTTTAGTTAGGAGATGGTTATCACAATGCCTAGAGAGCTTGGTTCCATAGTTCAGTGGGAGGTTTGGCAGTGATGTTGATTCATCATTTGATAATGGGTGGTTATTTTTATGTGATCTCCTAGGAGGGGATGTTAGATCATGATGTCATGATATGTTCCTGATTCTATAGTTGGAATTTTGGCAATGGTCTTGTTTGGTTCTCTTTAGTTTTGAGTATTAATCATTTTCTTGGAGCTTCATAATTTTGTAGGGTTGCATTTGAAGTTGGCATGGATTGATTGGTGGATGCTCATGGAGACTAGAGATACTTGGGTTAGGCTAAGAGATCTCTTATTTATGGGAGCATATGTTGAGATGGTTACTCTTTGATGACTATTTTAATAGAAAGACCAAGGAATCTACACCTAGTTATGGATGTTAATCCATTATGAACCCAAAGAGAAGATTTTCATTTCTTGGTGTTGTGTGGATAGGACAATCTTGTATCCCACTCTTGGTCTACTTGGTAGGTGAATGATCTGATAGGTATTGCTTACCTAAAAATCATATGCATTCTTTATTCTGTATCTTATCTTCTCATATGAATTAGTCTTGAATATAAACATTCTAAATACTTGTTAAGAATATGATGCATGGTTTATATATTTTTGTTGTTCTTCTTGTTTTGGTTTTGAGCTATGGATTTAGTTTTGAGGACTTGTTTGGAGAGGTACAGGAAATGGTTTGTGGATTTGGACATGTTCCCTTTATTGTGGGAATAATTGGTTGGTTTGATCTACCTTCAATATGAGAGGTTTACATCTATTTTTCCATGTATTCATTTGATTTGAATGTTAGATGTCGATATCCTTTCAATTTTGGAATGGTGAAGGAGATGTTACATTACACAACTTGGTACATGTTAGTGTGGGACAAGGATATGGCTTGATTTGTTGGTTCTCTCTTTGGTCATGGTATTCTTCTTGGATGTTTGTATTCACATGGTTGACTGTGAAGAACTTGGGAGAGCTATGGAGACTAATAGTGAGAGATATTTTAGCATATTTCTTTGCAATATCTACATATCATTGTGAGTTTCCTTAACACTATATAGTAGAGTAATTTGCCACATCCTCTATGTAAAGTACTAGAGATAGACTTAATATTCCTTGATCTATTTTTAGATCTGACATTTCTCATACAATGGGAGTTTTTGAATATATGTTTGGTTATCTTCTTTGATATCATGTTTGTTTATTACTTATGTGATGATGAGTTTACATGCTTCATTAGATTTCAATCTACACATTATGTAATTTGTAGGTGTGTATAGCCTATCAGTTGCAGGGGGTGACTTAGATGTGGACTGTATATATCCATGAGATTATTTCAATATTTATGCAAACTTGTTAGTTGGCCTTGTTTGTGGTCATTTGTTCATTGGTATGTTGCATTGATATAGGAGGATTAATATAGAAAGAATTGATTGCATATTTTGGTTGGTATGTTGATGGTATGAATTTTCATCTATGTTTTATGTACCCTAGTTTGAGGTATGGTTAGCTTGAATAAGTTACAATTTTTGTGGTTGCTATTCTAGTTAAATTTTATGCTTGTGTTCATGTAAGTATTGGTGTACATTTTAGTGATAGTTGATATGCTTCACCTTGGCATGTTCCTTTTTTATTCCATAGGTGGCATGTTGGAGGATGTGAAGGATTCTTTTGCTTGATGATGGCTATCATGGTTTATTTTGCAAGTATCTTGTTGGAGCATGAGAGCATAGTGAAGATTCAAATGGTACACGATTGGAAAAGGGATGTTTTCCCTTGTTTTTTGATTCCTATGGATGTATTTACAATATTGATGTCAAGTGGGAAAATGTTAGGATTATGTGTCATCCACCTTGTAAATCCCATGTTATATTGCATTTTTCCAACATCATTGGAAAGTGTCTCTAGGCACTTAGGGTGTATTGGAAAAAAATTGTGATATTAATTCTCACTAGTGTTTGTCATTTATTCATAAGGGGTGATGGGTCCACTATTAGTGGTAAACGTGTGCTGTGGACATAAATATTTAATATTGATTTTACCACATGTGGATGCCTAAAATAGGATAATAAAAGATAAGGAAAAGGACAAATGAGTGACTATTGGTATTATCCAAGTGGGAGATGGAATAAGGTAACTAGTTTCCCTCGGTATTCCATCATTTATTATATTTAATGTAATGTGTATCTCTCAAGTTTGGGCATCCAAGTTGGACAGAAATTATTGGATCCAAAATTGATGTCCTTTCACATTCTGATGAGGTATTCCAAGGTTGGGGATGTTTGGAGTGAAGGGTTATCTTTAGGAGCCTTGTTTGGGTCTTACGATGTCTTCACACATCAATAAATTCAACCTCTTCTATGTTGAGTTACAATGAGCCATAGTTGGATGTAGAGATCCATTATAGGTACAAGGATAGGTTGAGGCAAAAGGAGGTTGTGCATAGGTGCATAGGTGCTAGGTCATGGTGGAGAAAAAAAGGAGAATGGAAGTGACTATATTGTAATCTAATTTATTTTAAGATAATTCATACTTGGCCTCTCTTCTTGTTGGGATTTTTTTTTCCCACAAGGGTTTCTCCATGTAAATCATGTGTTATGTGATGCTCTTGTGTTGATAATTTATTCCCCATTGCTGATATCTTATGGTGATGTTATTCTTTATATATTTTTGTTATAAGTTCACATAAGGTGATGTAATTAAGCTTGATATTTTGGCTATTTTTTTAGCATCATAAAGAAGATTGGATCTAATCATGGTATTTACAATTAAGGAAACTTAATTTTTAGATTTGCATATAAGTTTTATATTTTCATGTTTTTTTAATCTAAGCCTCGTATCACATCCATTGAAGTAATTTTTGGATAGAGATTTAATGTCCCAACAATTGGTATTGAACTTGTTTATTTCTCATCATAGACAGGAAATACATAGGAGATATTTAAAGGCTATAAATTTAAATCTAGAATCTAATCTCAAATTCATATGGAAAGAAGCTACCCAATTCTATACTAAACATCAAAGAGGTAAGGGTGGCATTGTCATTTTATTAGCCAATAGGTGGGCTAAATTTGTGATTGAATATAGTATTTCTCCATGCAATAGGATGGTATGGCTAATTATTGAAAAGGAGGATAAGATATTTGGAATTTTCATAATCTATGCACCCAATGATTATAGGGAAAAGACTGAACTTTGGAAGTGGATGTATAATCTTCAAGACATTCCATGGATTTTAGGAGGTGGCTTTAATATGATTGAGAATAAAGAAGACAAAACAAGTGGTATTGACATGGATTGGAAAGGGTATGAGAATTATTTTTGGGACATTTAAATGAAAAATAAACTTAAATTTTTTGATCCTCTAGAAGGAATAAAAAAGGAAAGTAAAAATATTTGGTACACATGGTGTAAATCACAAAAAATGAATAAAAGAATATACTATAGGTTAGACATATTTTATGCCAATATGGACTTCTTCAATTTTGATAAAACTAAGGAAGAAAGCGGAGTAAGGGTTCACCCTTGCACTCTATCAAACCATCAGCCTATTAATGTAAAGATCATAGAAGCTAAGGAAAGGCCTAAAGAAGGTAGGAAAGTTGGAAATTTCATGCTAAACATAAACCTACTAAATATTGAGAACTGCAATGAGGCCATATTTAATTTTAGAGAAATTAATAAATGGATGTTAAAAGACAAGACAAAAATTCAAGAAATGGAATAAAAATGTTAAAGGATAGACAATTATCTTTTGGACTATAGGAAAAAAAATTTTTATGTATAACAGGAAGAATGAGAATGCTCTCCAAGAAAGTTTATTCCATTTGGAATCTAAATTATAGGAAGATCCTAAGAATGAAGAACTGAATAAGGAGCTAATCACCAATAAAAACTCTTTGAGATGACTACAAGCAAGCAAAATCCAAGGATTAAGGATAACAAAAAAAATTAATTGGTTAAACAATGGCAACAAAGGTTCTAAATTCTTCTTCAAATTTATTAAAGAGAAAAGTGTAAAAGAAAAAGTAGAATGGGTATGGACAAAGAACACTCTAATAAGTGACCCAGATGAAGTGAAAAAATAATTATCTTTTTTATAAAAATATTTTTTCTCTAAGGGAGACAAAATTCATAATCACAATTATAAAGCCATTTGTAAAAATTTAATTCCTAAAAAGATCTCTAAAGAAAGTAGAAAAATATTAAGAAAAGTGGTTTCTAAGGAAGAAATCATAAAGGCCATTTAGGTTCTCAATATTGATAAATCTCTAGGGGTTGATGGTTTTCCTATAGAATTTTATAAGAAAAATATCAATTCGGTTAGTGATGATCTGCTATGGGTATACACTAAAGTCATTAATAGGGACTCACTAGGAGAGGATATTAAAAAAAGTATAGTTAAACTAATACCTAAAGATGGGGAAAAATCCCTAGTAAAAAACTAGAGACCAATTACCTTGTTGAATGTATCCTACAAGATTCTAGGAAAGATCTTGGCCTTGAGATTAGTTTAAATCCTTCCTTCCTTCATTAGCACCACTCAAACAGGTTTCATTAAAGGTTTATATATCCTATAGAACATCCTAGCAAGCTAGGAGGCTATGGATTGGACAAGGTGCTCAAACCAAAATATAGGCATGCCCCTTCTTGACTTTGAAAATGCATATGATAGGATTGAATGGCCATTTATTTTGGTGGCTCGAGAAGCCTTTAGATTCCCATATGATTTTTGTAAGATGGTTAATACCTTGAGGCAAGATGTAGTTGCACATGTAGATATAAACATATCACTGTCAAATCAATTCTCTCTAAAAAGATCTATAAGTCAAGGATGCCCTCTTGCTCTTTCCCTATTTGTAATTGCTCTTTATACTATTTTCTACCTCTTAAAAGGCTCCACCTTTAGCCACAAGGTAATAGGATTAAACGTACCTAATGAAGATGATCTACTAAACATCCAATTTTTAGATGATACCGCCCTTTTTGTTAAACTTGAAAAAGAAAAATTTGAAAATCTTGTCCAAAAACTAAATATTTTTGTGAAGATTTTGGGGAAAACTATCTAAATAAAAATTCATAATGTTAAGCTGGGAAAGTACCCCCAAAGAGTGGCTCACCATGTTGTCCCTTAGTATTATTTGGCATTAATGTCATAGCAACAAAGTTGAGGCATCAAGTTGTGTACATGGTGATCTTTTAGTTCAGTTCTTCTTGCATGAGTTTATATATCTATGTTGATCTATCTTGGCATCATCACTTGAATTTGGCATATTTCAGTGATTGATATGTTTCACAGTTTGGTTATTGTCAGCTTGGCATATGATCAGTTTTCAGTTTGAGATTATAAAGTCCATTTGCATATTTATATCCTAACATGTTTTTAAGGCTTCATGATAACATTGGTCAGGTGCAGTGATAAGTTCTATATCCAAAGTTTGTTCAAAAGTAACATTGTATTTTCATAAGGCAACATATTACATCTTCAAATAAGGTTTGGAATCATTGTGAGGAAATATTTGATAGGTGGAAAATTGTGTTTTCTCAAAGACAATAATGAAGTGGAAAAAGGTTGCAATGATAGTGTTTTATAAAGTCAAAAATTAAAAAAATCATTGCATTGTCGATGGAAATTATTTTGTTTGAATGGGAATTTTTTTTTCCATCATAATTCCCGGATTTGAAAAGGCATTATGTTGAAGTCAAAAAGTTGCTTTGAAACTTCGGTGAGCGCAAATACTTGTTTCATTTTTTTCTTAGGGTTTGGTACCCTAATCATGGCATCAGTAACAAGCAAAGCTTGTTTCAAAATTTGGTTGCATGGTCTTTGAGGGGACAAGAAATTACAATGAAGAGCAAGACAGTCAAGGTGTTTTGTTTGTGCCAACTCTAGGTGTACCCTTTATCATTTTTGTTTTTCTTTTCTTTGTGTCAATAAGAAACAATGTGCTTTAGATTGTTTTTGGTGATCATTATACCGATTAATTGTAATCGGGTTCATTGTGTTTACCTAGGCATTTTATTTTTTCTAAGGTTGAACAGTTGTTAATGATGTGAGATTTTGTTTGAGAAATCTGTGCAATATCTTAATGTCGGGTTTGAAGTTGATAATGTTTTCTTTAACCCCATGGGTTTCCTGACAGTTTTAGAAGTAGAGTTGTAAACAAGTTTATGTTTACCCTTAAGTCAGGTCTATAAATACTTGTGTTTTCTTTGTAAAAGAACCCTGGTCGGGCCTGATGTTGAAGATTAAAGGTTTATTCAAATGTTTGTTCTTTTTTGGGTTTATTGTGTGTTTGGCTGTGGTTATACATCTTTGTTAAGGGTGTCGGTTCTTCAAGGTATATGACAGTTACGTGTTGATTATCCTTAATGCATTCTTAGCAAGATAGATGTTATATAGATCAGATGGATTTTTGGTTTAGTATTGTGTAAGAAAATTTGTTCTTACAACTGGAAAAGGCAGTTTCAGATTTGGTTTTTCATGGAAGTTGGTGATTCAATTTTTCAAAAGGTTTTTCCTCATTCTATTTTTGAAAATAGAGAACATATTAAATACTTCATTGTGTTCATATTCATGTTTATGAGAGGTTTTGGAAAGAACAAAATATATGTTTCAGAAAGGCAATATATATATATATATATATATATATATATATATATATTGTTTTGAGTAGTAGTAATTTATGACTCTGATTCTGAGATCATTGCAGAACAGAGTATGTAATTATTGAAATAGAAATCAAATTTGTATTTACATTTCTTTCATACTTGTACATTTCAAAAGACTATCAGTGAGATAGCACTATAAGACTATCAGTGAGATAGCACTATTGTCAGTGAGACAAATCAGCCAGTGAGGCCAAGTTCGAGTGGTTTTATTCCCCATGAGGGTTTCCACTCAAGACAATCTTTGTGTCAATCTTTTAAATGTGCTTATTCATTATCTTTTCATTTCATTTTTACAGCATAAGTTCATTCATGATCTAAAAATTGTTAAAAGAATTAAAAAGAGTTAATTTGTTTGATCACATTGATTCACCCCCCCCCCTCTTAGTGTTAACTGCACTCCAACACACCAAATATGAGTTACAATGGGGAGGCCCAAATAAGCAAGTTATATACTTGGGTATTCCTTTTGATGTGAATCCATGTTTGAAAGATATGTGGGAATGGGTAAAATCCAAAATTGATATTAAGTTGAAATAGGAAATTATTATCAATGATAGGAAGAATTCAAGTTTGTCAAAAAATTCTCTTCTTATGATCTTTATTACTCTTTTGTGTGGCTATTTTTAGTTATCAAATAAATGAAATATGTAAAAGAAAATAATAAAATTTCTTTGGTTTGATGGTAAAGGAAAAAGGAAGAAACAAGTTAAATGGGAGTGGTGCTTCTTAGTAGATAAGGGGAATGGAGGATTAGGTCTAAAATATCTATAAAATAAAGGCATATCCCTTGTTGTCAAATGGATTATTTAAGAATTGAAAGGAAATGAGCCCTAAAAAGTCCTAATTAGGAATAACATTCAACTTGTTGTCCCAAAACAAGTAAAATCTTGGAATCATCTCGCCCTATGTGACTTATTATTTGGTAAATTCCTTGTTACCCTCGCTAGATCCAATGTCTTCAAAACCATATGGAAGGTTCGAGAGAAAGTTAGAGGTTTGATAAAAAATAGTGATGATAGATAGATGCAAAAATAAAATCTATCTTTCTAGTTCTATTTGGTGGAGCTTGTACCATCAAGAGAATCCCATTACCTTATTGTAAGGGTGCTCTGCTAAAGCATAATGCAAGAAAGGCATTAGTTTCTTTAAGGAAATCATATGTAACTTTCATTTAAAATTATGGGATTCCCTCAGTACAAAATATGATCTACCTCCATCTAAATGGAGAACATATTCTATTCTCGAGGAGGTATGCAAGATGTATCAATCTTTTGTAACTTATGAATCTCATTGTGATAATTTGGATAGATTCAAGTGGATTGATGGATATTAATTGAATAAATTGAAACCCAAACTTATTTATAAATCTTTGGTTGATACCTAGGACATAAATGGGAACCTAAACAAATGGAATATTGAAATTAGGGATAAAAAATGGATCAATATATTTAAATGGTTGTGGAATAAAGTTTTATAACCTAAGAAGGATTGATTTAAATGGTTTCTTATATTGCAAAATATTTCTTGTTCATTCTCTTCCTCTAGCATGAAAATTTGTGCAATGTGTAGAAAGCCTAAATCTATTACACATATTTTATTTGAATGCTTCTTTGCAAAGGAAGTCTGGAATTTGTTCTATGCAAACCTGGGAGATTGGGAGATTTAGGTCAGATTAAGTGGTAGGAAATTTAGTTTGGATTAGTAGAGGGATTAGATAAATCTCTTAACTTATTTTGTCTTTTATTATCTATTGAAATATTATGGTTTTTGTGGTAAGCAAGGAATGAGGAATAGTTTTAAGGAAAAAAGAGAGCACTTAGTGAGTATGTTAAAATAATCATGTATATTACAATATTTTTATGTAGGTTACAATGGCAATGGAGATATCCAAGGAAAAATTTATAAAGTTGCTAAAAAATGGGAAGGTGGAGATCAAAAAAGAAGAGATCAAACATGTGAGGCATTGGTCATTCAACAAGGAATACAACATGCCATTCCTAAGGAATTATTTGGAGTTTCAAAAAAAATTAATGCTAGAGAAATCGTGCATTAGCAAATAATTAATTAATCTTTAATTAATTATTAGTCTAATTTATTCTCATGCACTTAAGCTAAAATCGGAAGTGATTTTCTATGTTAACTAGAGAGCTATTATTAGATCATTCTATCTCATTTCATGAGATGTTGACACTTATCATGATCTAATTCCTTTACCATTTAGCCTATGTAGCACTCAACCCTCGTTATATTATCATGCCTTTTGAATGCCTTGTGTTAATTTTGATCTTAAGATTTTCCTTTCTCTTGAACTCTTGTGCTCTGTAGCTTATTCTTGTTGAGGAATATTGCATATTATTGTTTGCAACTCTCTTGTGTGGAAGGTGTCTTTGTTCATTGTTTGATGCTATGGATCTTGTTTTTCACAATTCTAACATGGTATCAGAGTGTAAATTCAGGGAACCCCTTCTCAATTTATTAGGGTTTTTTCTTCAACAAGCGTTACAAGCTTCAAATTTGGATTCTCCATTGATTTTTAATTTTTGGAGGTGGGCAATTTTTAGGTGCATTTTGGTGTGAAAAAAGACCTCACCATTGGATTCAAGAGGCTGATTCGACGAATTTTGACTATAAATTTGCCTATAGTCGATCTAGGGAGCTTCTCAGACAATTTTTTTGCGCAAGGGCCTATATGGCCCATGTACGGCCTTGTGCATGAAAATTGGAAAAAAATGAAAAAAAAAAAAGGTCAACATGTTTTCTTTAATTTCTTATTTTTAGAAATTGAAAAAAAATCAAAAATTTCAAAGCCTACAAGTTTATTTTGGGTTGATTGACATTTTTTGGGTCAGTATTAGTTATGTACTTGCAAGGTACCTACTATGGCATGCCTTGCGGTCCCATCTTTCCCCCAGTAGTTGTAAACCCGTCGTGGTTGTGGCCTCTTTTGCCAATTGGTGGAAAGTTTTCATGTTTGACGACAACCTTTTTCCAAGCACCACAAAATTTTTTTAGGAACTCACCAAAAATATATGGTGCCACTTCACCATTTCTGGAAACTGTGAACCTTTTCCAATGGCACGCTTTCCCAAGTGAATATTTCATCACCCATTAGCATATTCTAGGAATCTTGACATGTTCCAACGCTAACATTTTTTTCAAGGGGCCGTATTTTTTCCTAATTGGTAGGGGAATATTCCCTAGGAATATTTCACTGATGTCAAGCTTGTTGGAATCAAGGAACACTGAGAGGGGGGGTGAATCAATGTTCTGCAATTTTTAACTTTGCTAATGTGTTCTTTAAAGTATTTATAACATTCAACCAAAAGAAAGATGCATGAGCATAAGTCAAATAACCACAGCACCATAATACAAGGATTTTTACATGGAAACCCTGTTAGGGAAAAAACCATGGTGGAGGTCAATCCACAAGATTATCTGAGTATACTCAAATTGAAAGTTTACAAAATGGGAATGAACTTGCATTTAGGCACACTTCCTAGAGCTCACTGCTCAAAAACATAAAGGCTCACTTCCTTACAATAGATTTGTATTACATCCAAAAGATTGAACTAATAAAATAGCATCTACTAATGCCTGATCACAGTTCCGGTTAAGCTCATAGATCGAATTCTTGACCTTCTATCTAATTCTGCTCTTTTGCTTTGTTCTGCTCTAACTCGCATCACAAAATCCTTATTTCCCAAGTGAAACTATGCATAATCGCTTTACAACTCTTCTAAAATTTGTAACATGCAACAACATACTTCATCCATACATCAAAATGATATAATAAATCGCTTATATATATTCGCTACTAGGGATTTAATCGCTTCATGTTGACTTCAACAAAATAGAAAATATTTACAAACTATTGGCTCAAATCATAATTAATTTTCAATGCGCATCCACCAAAGTTGGCCAAAACATAGTGAGGACCCAAAACAAAATGCTCTAGCACAAAAACACTTGAACAATTATTCCTTGAATATCTGCAATGACTATATTCACTTAGTCGGCCTTCTTGCACTTATGAATAGGAAATTAAACAACTGGATCTTCTACCTTGCACAAAAATTGATACAAGGTGCCGAGATTCACAGATAACATAGATCATATACAAAAAAACCTTCCCTAAGATCCACAACTCAAAAATATAACAAAATTTTTTCATATGAATCGATGAACACAAATTTGTTGGATGCTCTGTTCTAGCTTGACTTGTCTTCAATCTGTCTGTCGGTATGATCAAATGATGGCACACGGATCGAATAATTGACAAGGGTTGCCATCAATGACAACACCAAAAAAAATTTGAAGTGTCTCTTTCCAACAATCTCCCCCTTTGGCATTGATGGCACCACTTAGTGAAAAATGACTAAGTGTCGGATCAGTACCAACATGAATTACACTGCCAACTTCAAAATTCAAAAACATAGTTCAAAACTACAACTCCCCTTGAGATGAATATACATTTTTCATTTTTCTATTCTCCCTCTTTGACATCAATGGAAAAGATGGGGAATCCACATAAAAACTTCAAACTGCACATGTACAGACATGCTTCTACAACTTACATAAACTTGAAAATATATGCAAAATTGGTCTTCAATAGGTTCAAACTTGTGTCCTAACCCTTATTGAGATTCTCCAAGATATTCATGTGACCACAAAATAGATAAGATTGCATCTCTGTAGACTCAAGGGTTACTGGATCACTGACCACCAAAGCTTCTTGTGCTTCCTTCATTGCACTCAACATTGTTTCCATCTTCAGACAAATTAGGCCTCTAAGCTCACATGCTCTTCCCACAATTATATCATTAGTATGCTTCAAACTCTTTATCTAGTCAAGTTGGGATATAACCTGACCTTCTTGCTTTCCAATAGAAACAGTTAAAGGATCAAAGGCATAAGAAATAGTAGCTAACTATTTCTCATGATCCTTAATCTTTTTCTCATTGTCCTTAGTAAATTTAGACAAACACAAACATGAATTATAGATCTTTCCTCCATCAGATAGTGCACTTTAAAAATTATTCACACAAGTGGCTAATAATGATTTGTCATTAGCAATCATGCACTTTAGCCTATTGAACCTTTTATCATCAAATTCCTTATGTACCTTGACCTCAGCTGACTTCTCAAGGGACTCAAAATGAGTACTTACAGAATTAATAAGCTTCTTCAACTCGCCAGAGGGAGAACTAGATGGATCCTTAATGTGATTAGGAATGATTCTCTCTAGAATACCAGATATAAGACTCAATAGCTCACTATCCTCAATGTGATACTTCAACAATTCTTCCCTAGCTTTCGTCTACGCAAATGATGCAACTTTCAATTTTTGAATCAGAGACAAAGTAGACAAATTAATAGGACCTTCACCCAATTCAAGGTCAAACTCTTCCTATTGCACTTCCAGAAAATTCTTCACTGCCTCTGCAGTGTCTCTTGCTTCCACAAGCACTTCCTTTGCTTCAATCTTCTTTTCTTCAATCACTGTTTCTTCAGCTACAGATTCTTGATTGTCTTTTGGAATCTCAACTTCTTCAGCTGTCACAACTTTAGGAGCTTCAATCTCCATAGGTACTTATGTATCATGCACACCAAGAGGAATCTGAGTGTCCTCAACTGTATCTTCCTTTACCTTTTCATTTACTGGACTAGATAAAATATCTTCAACATGCACTTCTTTAGAGACAACATTGATTCTGTTCTTTAATAAAACTTCCTTTAAATTTTTTTTAGTTTCTTTTACTACCTCTTCAGTTCAACCAATCATAAGCTTGTTTACTCTTGTTTTTCTGTTGAAATCCCTCTTAGCTTCATTCAGGATTGACTTCATTTCCTCAATAGACATCACTAGACATAAATCTACAAGAATCCATTCTCTCATTTTCTCTTTTGAAGTTCTTGCACTTACTCTCCTCATTTCCAAAATTTCATACAGTTCCTTAGGCATCTAAGATATGATCTCAACGAGAGCCATATTGAAATTGTTCAAATACTTTATTGTAGCCTCCTCAAGAACTCTTTGACCAACACTATCAAAGATATCATAACATTCACATAGCGGCTTAAGATTACCATCCTTAATTATGCCTTTCTCAACTTCCTTTACAAACATACCTAGTTTGTTAGTTTTCACCTTCTTCTTTGCTTTCTCTTCTTCATCGGAGGGCTTGTCCTTAGTGACTTTTGTTGCCTGGGTGCCCATATGATTTATTTCCATCACTTCTTCATCATATTCAGTCTCTTCATCTTCTAAGATAGTAGCATAGACTCTTGTACTCTTATCCTTCTTCCTCTTACTAGATGCCTTGGCTTGAGCTTTCATAGGGGTTGAATTCTTTGCAAGACTAGATAGGGGTGCAGAGCTCCTTGTGGATCTAGTTCGGGCAAAGGATGTTGTTGGACTAGCAGATTCATTTTTTTCAGGCTCTTTTTCAGCTTCTTCTCTCTTCCTCTCTTCCTTCTGGCTTCTCTCACAGCTTTTGTAGACATACACATGCTCTCTGCAAAGGCTTCCACTTCCTTCCTTACTCTCCAGACTATCATAGGTTTCTTCAAATACTCGTGTACTTGCATATCTTTTTCTGCATAGGTTCCAAACCTCTCTTTAGTCGGATCGAGAGGCTTACTCAACAAATGTTGTGCATATAGCTCCAAGATGTTCTCCTCAACTTCATAGCCCATTGGCATAATCCAAACCGTTCTAGGATCTGCGACTTCCATCAAGCATTGATCAATTTCAACCATAAAACATATAGTCTCCTTGTACTTTTCCATAATAGAAGTAGGAATTCTTTCTCTTGCTTGCATTTCATTTTGAAAACTCTTAAAATATCCCCATATTGTAGTTTTCCTTTCCTTACTATCACCAATGTTGTACAAGATATCTCTAATCTGAACAACTATAAGCTTATCGCCTTGCCAATGCACTTTTCTAACTCCCGGAACTTCATTCATGAAATAAAAGAAAAAACACAACAACAAATTACAATACTTAAAGGTATTCTTTTTTTCTTTCTTGATCTTACTAAGATTCTCCATAAGCTGACTTCGAAGTAACTCACACAAGTCATAATGTGCATTCTCCTTCACCATCTGATATGCTGCATAAATAGTTGTATCGAATATAGAATTATCTCGGTTGGAATGATATATCTTGTAACCAATGACCATAGATGCAAATTTGACATCCACATTAAAAATATTATCAATTACCATATCTCTTTTATCAAACACCGAACCGGTTGCATCAGTAACTATCTGATTCTTCATGGACTTCAAGATCAACAACCCACCGGAGGAATTTAAACCAGTAACAACACTTATAGCTTCTTTTATGATCTTAAAGGGTTGACTCAACCACATAAATTCAGCATGAACTTTGCTCAAAATATACCATACCCACTTGCTTTCATCAAACATGGGAAATTTTGCAATCTGCGTGAATTTCTTCTCTTCTAGGGTTTTGAATTCAGGTTTAACACAAAGATCCTCTCCAACTATATGATTAGAATATAAATTCAACTGTTGCGAGCTCCCTAACTCCTCAATATTTGCATGAATGTATGCCCTAATGTCTTCAATATGCAAGACATCGTACGAAATAGACGAAAATGCACCTAAGGGCTTGATCTCAATAGACTTGAAAGGATGTCACTTGAATTTCGGATAGGGTCTATCCTTGACATCAACTACCAACAGAGTAGCCATTTTTACAAATTCACAAGTTCACAAGTTTTCCCGATAAATACCTTTTTGTCGAAATAGGGTTTGATTGTCGAATCGCCTTTACACTCGAATCTTCGCCAAAATTTTCCAAAGTTCTCTTCAGAGCTCTCCAAACTTCTTCTTCTTAAAGTGCAAAGTGACAAATGAAGAATACAAATGACCTTTTATCATTCACACACCTAACCTTTTTCATAGCAATAAATTCTTTTTCCCTAACTCATTTGGATACCCTGTTTCCATACATTGTAAAAGATAAATCTTCTACGGACCTTAAAATTTGCATAAACACTCTCTCCAATTGCTATAACAACATTTGTAGAACATTAATGCAATCACTACACTTATCCACATCCCGATACCAACTACCGACAGGGGGTTTGAATGATTTCCTTAACAGCTCCCTATAGGCCGAAGGCCTTAATCTAATTCTCAGAGGAATCACCAGAAGAATTTCCAAACCCTGATTCTAGTGTTGACTCATTTCTTGCAACAGAGCGACTCTTTTTCACCCATGTTTTCTTCATTTGCTTCCTGATCTCATCTGTAGTGAATTTTCCTTTTCCTTTTTCATCCTTCTACATGTTTCTCCTTTGATTTACCAAACCTCTTTTGCAATTTCTAGCAATGTGACTGGATTTGTTGCAATTGTAGCACACCACATTTCTTTGTCCAGAACAGTTGTTCCATTGATTTTCTCTTGATATGCACTGGTTAGCAATATGCCCAAATCTATTGTATGTATAACATTTGATATCTCTATAAAAAAAATTCATCATATTTTTGCATTCATTTGACTTATGACCATACTTGTTGCAATTAAAGAATTGACCTGAGAATGATGGACCACTTGGATTCATTCTACTCCTACATTGTGAAGCCATATGACCGAATTCATTGCAATCAAAACAATGACCATTGAACCTTTGAGCATTAGGTTGTCATACCAGATACCTTCCAGCTTTGTTCATTTGATTTCCTTGTCTAAATCTCCTTTGTCCAGATCCATAACTTTCTCCTTTCTCATATCCAAGACCTCATTTGTCACCTTCAGTCCTTTGACTTTTAATCAGTTCATCAAGCTTGGCTGAGCTAATCTTGAACTTCTCCTTTTGCAGTAGCAATTTTATCTCTAAGATCATCAATTTTATTTTCAAGCTCTTCTTCATTATTTCTAGATTGTTCCAATTCAAGCTCCAATTGATTGAATCCATTAGTAATTCATCTACATTCTTCAGATTTCTCTTTCAAGGAATGTGCAAGCTTCTCTTCATTCTTCTTTATATCTTCAATCTCCTTGGTCATCCTCATCATAATAGATTCCATCTCATGCTTTATGACTGCATTGTCTCTGGAAAACTTTTCGCATTCTTCAGTCTTTTCCTTCAGGGCTTGCCTTAGTTGTTCATCTTCAATGTGTTTACTGTCTTCCTACTTGATCTGATCACAAATTTACCTTCTCTTCTCTCTGGACTTATTGATTTTATCTTTCAATGACTCAATGAATTTCTCAGCATTCATGAGATTTGCTTGTAATTCCCAGACTTCAGATTTTGACTGATCAACATCATCTAGGGCCACCAAATTTTTTTGTTGAAGACTGCTTGAATCCATTGAATATATTTCCAAGATCTTCCCCAAACTGTTAAACTTCTTCTGAGGAACTAGGCTCTGATACCAATTGTTGGAATCAAGGAACACTGAGAGGGGGGGTGAATCAGTGTTCTGCAATTTTTAGCTTTGTTAATCTGATCTTTAAAGTATTGATAACATTCAACCAAAAGAAAGATGCATGAACATAAGAAAAATAACCACAACACCATAACACAAGGATTTTTACGTGGAAACCCTGTTAGGGGAAAAACCACGTGGAGGTCAATCCACAAGATTATTTGAGTATACTCAAAATGGGAATACACTTGCATTTAGGCACACTCCCTAGAGCTCACTACTCAAAAACAGAAAGGCTCACTACCTTACAATAGATTCGGATTACATCCAAAAGATTGAATTGATAAAATAGCATTTGCTAATGCGTGATCACAGTTCCAGTTAAGTTCATAGATCAAATTCTTGACCTTCTATCTGATTCTTCTCTTCTGCTTTGTTATGCTCTAACTCACATCACAAAATCCTTATTACACAAGTGAAACTATGCATAATTGCTTTAAAACTCTTCTAAGATTTGCAACATGCAACAAAATACTTCATTCATACATCAAAATGATATAATAAATCGCTTATATATATCCGCTACTAGGGATTTAATTGCTTCATGTCGGCTTCAACAAAATAGAAAATATTTACAAACTGTTGGCTCAAATCATAATTAATTTTCAATGCACATCCACCAAAGTCGGCCAAAACATAGTGAGGACCCAAAACAAAATGCTCGAGCACAAAAACACTTAAATAATTACTCCTCGAATATTTGCAATGACTATATTCACTTAGTCGGCCTTCTTGCACTGATGAACATGAAATTAAACAACCAAATCTTCTAACTTGCACATGGATTGATTTGAGGCACTTAGATTCATAGATAACATAGATCATATACCAAAAAATCTTCCCTGAGATCCACAACTCAAAATATTACAAAAAATTCGCATATGAATCGATGAACACAAATTTGTTGGATGCTCTATTCTAGCTTGACTTTTCTTCAATCTATCTACTGGTATGATCAAATGATGATGTGCGGATCGAATAACTGACAAGGGTTTCCATCAATGACAACACCAAAAAACATTTGCATTGTCTCTTGCCAACAAGGCTAATGTTTGTGGTACGAATAGCTGGCAGAACCCTTCAAGCCCCCTTTGTGCTTTAAAGGAGCTATTTTTTTTCTTTAGGCCATAACTTGGGTGTACACTATCAAAATTGGGTGAACAAGATATTGTTAAAAAAAAATTTCTGTCAAATTTCTAGTGGTGTGGGTCTCATCACCATTTTTTTTTGTTGCTGCATTCTATAATTTTTTAAAGTCAAAGATGTTATTTTCAGCCCCAAGCTCATAACTTTTGACTTGTTTCTTATTTTTTCATGATTCTAATGGCATTAAGATGATCTCTTAGAGCTCATCAAAACCATTCATGCTATTTTTTAGATTTCTCTCCAAGTATATTTTATTTAATTTTTTTTGTTTTCACATTTTGGTGAATTACTTGGACATCTTAGCTCCTAGAAACTTCCTGTTTGCTTGGGATGACTCGTTTTTGGTTGTTATATATGTATTTCTAGTATTCTATACTATTTGGGAATTATAGACATATTTTTCATGTTTTTCCTCTTTTGTAGATGCACTAAGATAAAGTGCCATTTTGGTGTATACATTTTGGGGATTTTTCACATCTTGTTGTGCCTTTTGTACTCACACTATGATATAAAGTGTCATGGGGGGTTGATGTTTTCCTTTGGTTTTCCATCACACCTTTGTCAAGTGAGTGTCCATTCCATCATAAAAGTGAGTCCTAGTGGTTCTTGCCTCATGCGTGTGTGCCTTAGTTTGCACACCCTTTATTTGCAGGTTGTTTCTCCTACATGCACTTATTGGTTTCACGGTTTCAATGTACCTATCTTGGCTCTCCCTTTTCAGCATTATGGGGTGGTTTCTATTGTTGGTGCTAATGCTTCCTTGGTTTTGTGTTTGGAGTGATCTATGTATCTAGTTTGTGTTCCTATGTACTAGGTGGATGCAATGGTTGGTTACCCATGCATTTTGGTGAGATGGACAATTTACCATATGAAAATTCTTTGATTCCTATTTCTAGAGGAGTCCTTCCATTTTCATTTGATCAAAGACTATTGGTACATATATTTTCAACTTGCATCTTGCATGCTGAGTAGTGTCGTTGGTTCACTCATGTAGATTCATGTGTCATTTGTATCTTTGAGTTCCACATGTTTTCCTTTTTTTTCCATCTGATTCAAGTAGTGTCACTGGGGACACTCATGTAGATTATTATCTCTCTCTTGATCAGTGTTCTTCATACTATTGGTACCTATATTTTCAACTTGCATCTTGCATGTTGACTAGTATTGTTTGGATCACTCATGCATATTTAAGTACCATCTGTATCTTTGACTTCTAGATGTTTTCCTTTGTTTTCCATTAGATTAGAGTATTTTCATTTAGGGCACTCATGTAGATTATATTCTCCTTGATCTTGATATTTGTATCTTCGATTTCTAGATGTTTTCCTTTGTTTGCCATCTAATTTGAATAGTTTTGTTGGGGGAACTCATGCAGGTTCTTGTTATAGTGATCCTAATCATCATTTGTTTCAAAGGACGTTCTTCATTTAAATACTTTATTAGTGATCATTCAACAATAGTTTATAGCTTCTTCGTGCTTTAGTGATGTTCTACATGTTCATCACTTTTTTGAGACATTGTTTCAATTGGAGGCTTCTTAGTCCTTCACCTTGATTTGGAGGCTTTTTCAGTCCTTCATTCACCTTTCTCTCTTTTGGAGATTATTTTCCCATTTGGTTTTCTCCTTTTCTCTAGTTGTGAGAGATTATATTTTTTGTACATAGGTACCTCACTAGGACTTGTTTGTCGAGACCCATCATTCATTCTCTTTTTAGGGCTTTTAGCTACTCCCTAAGTTCATCTTAAGGGGGGTGTTAGATTAATCATGCATTAGCTAATAAATAATTAATCTTTAATTAATTATTGGTCTAATTTATTCTCATTCACTTAAGCTAAACTTAGGGGTGATTTTTTATGTTAACTGGAGAGCTATTATTAGATCATTCTATCTCATTGCATGCGATGTTGACAATCTATTCCCTTTACCATTTAGGGTTGCTCCTATATAGCACTCAACCCTCATTGTATTATCAGGCCTTTTGAATTCCTTGTAATACTTTTGCTCTTGAGATTTTCTCCTCTTAAACTCTTGTATTATGTAGCTTTTTCTTGTTGAGGAATATTGCATATTATTATTTGCAACTCTCTTGCGTGGAAAATGTCTTTGTTTATTGTTTAATCCCATAGCTCATATTTTTCACAATTCTAATGATTACAATAATAAATATAAGGTGGAAACATTGCTAAAAGATGTAGGGTTGTAGGGAGGAACAATATTCTTTGTAAACTAGGGAGAAGATCTAATGGTGGAGGTGGTGAGATAAAATGCAAAAATGTTGAGTATAGATTTGCTAATGAGGTGGAATGAATGGGAAAGCCACAATGAAAGCATAAATTTATGAAAAGCATGAATCCATAGTATATTTTGTAAACTATGTAATGAATGTTCTGATCCACTTTATTTAGACTTAAAACATATATATTAGGAAGGCCTTGCATGGAAAGTTATAACATACATACCATATTTAGTCTATTGGAATCTGACTAGATATAAGATGGAAAATATGATGTAATGGCTCTTTTTTTATATTGATAATCTATAAACAATTCAAAAATAATACTTTAAAATTGATATGTATTGACATTTATTTAAAAATATCTAAAGATTAGAAAGAAAAACTTATTAATTTGCACAACCACTAACTATTGGAGATCAAGTTTATATTGCATCTTTCCCCTAATAAATAAAAAATTATTTGTTGCAAGTCATGGTTAGCAAACTTCTTGCCCACCATTCCCCACAGCTCGTGATAGATGTAACTTTATATTGGTAAAAGAGCCATCCCTACAAGATGACATGTATGAAATGCATGAAATCTCAACTTTAACAAAACAAGGGAATGCCAACTAATTATAGGTCAACATCGTCAAGTATTTTTTATCCTCCCCAACAACTAATTTTGTTGCACATCTGATCTATTAGGATCTATGATGGTTGCTAAGTAAATGTTAACTTATACAAATCAATAATCAACATCTTAAACTTAATTCAAATTTCATTTAAAAGAAATTAAATGATTAAAATAATGGAAATGGGAAATCACATATATAAGAGAAGACAAGAGACAACAGGTTGATAATAGCATTCGCCGAATGGCTACGTCTCTGGGTCCCTCTCCAATGGAGTGAACGATCCTTGATTATGCTCCAAATGTGGTTTACAAGGCACTTCAATTTGTTACAAAGCCTCCACAAGCCTCCTTATATGACAATGAAATGCAGAAAAATTGCCCTCCTTCAAGTACAAATTAACTTGGCTTATAGCCTCTATCTACACAGAGTTGAATCATTTCACTATCAAAATCCTAATTACCTCCAATTCCTTCTACCCCCTTTTAAATAAATTTTCAAAGGCTATTTATGAGGTTAAAGATATAATAAAAGCAATTTTTACATATCCTATATCTGGCACCAAGGATGTGGCGCAATGGTTATTTTGGTGCATTGTTATATTGGGGGTCAGTGGTTCAAATTGCCGACCCTCCATTTTTATATTAACATGGGATTTATTTCTATTTTAAATATATTCTATTGCCACCATATCTTTACAAATTCCCATGGCATGTTGGCTAGAGATGGTATTTGGAGGAGGGGGGGTCGGCAGTTCAAACCACCGACCCCTTAAAACAAACTTTGGTTACATATTAAATAGAAACTGCCCCATAGTTATCTCGAGAATTTTGTGTGTTCTATTGGTGGTGCGTGAATGTAGCAAGGGGGAGGTCTCAGATTCAAGCCTCCCCACTAAAATTTTGAACTGATGAACATCCAATCTAGAGCTGATTGCCACAAAGGTGCCATGTGGCACCATTTCATTAGTCCACGTGGCACTATTTGATTCGCTGATGGTTGCCACGTTTTAGAGTATAATTGGTCCATGTAATCTGCCACATCACCTTACATGTGTCATTCCATGTCATCAACCACCACATTAGCATGTTGATGTCAGCATCTGTATTGTCATGGTCAACCTTTTTCCCGTAAACTTTGACCGGACATAACTTTTGCATACAGACTCTGTTTGACACAATTCAAGCGATGTTAGAATCATCTTGATGAGCACTTCGACATGGCATAGTTTTATCAAGCATTTGGAACAATCAATTTTTTGGTGAAGAACATATCCACCTAGATCAATCTTTCCCACTAGAGAGATTTTGGACCTCCAAAATCTTGATTACATTGAAAGTAAGTGAGGGTACAACTCCCTCACTTTCCAACCTCCATTCATTTTTCTTTGCTATGATTCATCCCTTTCAATCCCACTCTAAGATACTCAACAACACCCCTTCATGAAGTTCTGACATTTCTATCTAGGATGACGTCTTCCTGCAACTTGTTCATGTACTCAAGTGATAGATCATCAACATAAGTAACTTGAACATCAACCTCCTCATCTAGTATCATTGGAGGTTCATACAATTTCAAATTCTCTACATTAACCACTAATCATCTATATGCATATAGGGAGGTAGATTTAGGAAAAAAACATTTGTACCAATATTTTCTTGAATCTCAAAAGGTCCATACTTGATTGGCTTGAGCTTCTTACCTTCACCTTGAATTATTTCCTTACTGATGTGTAACCAAACTCTATCACCAACCAAAAATTGATGATTAATACAATTCTTATCATGTGCCAAGCTTTGTACTTTGCCCGGCTCTTCTCTAGCTGTGCTTCAACTACCCGATCAACTACTTGGATCTTCTAGATAAACTTCAAGGCCTTGTCTGTATCATGATATCCATCCTTAACATATTCCTTCCTGAAATAAAAATCCACAGGTGTCCTTGGTAGATAACCAAAACAAGTCTCAAAAGGAGATCTTTGAGTAGAAGAGTGTGTTGCATGGTTGTAAGCATGTTGCACATAATGTAAAATTTAATCCCACAACTTAGGATGTTTACTCCAATAACCTCTGAGAAGATGAACCATTGTTCTATTGACTACTTTTTTCATCCATTTGTCTGCGGATGGAATGTTGTGTTTTTCTTCAGTCTTGTGTTCGTAAGCTCCCATAATGTTAACCAAAATTCCCCCAAGAATCGAGAATCTCGATCAGATACGATAGAAGTTGGAAGCCCAAAATGAACCCATACAAATTGGAAGAAAAAGTGTGTTGTTAGTTCAGCTATGACTTTTTTTACAAGGCATCAAAATGCACATTTTGTTGAACCTATCCACTACCACAAACAAATATTCATGCCCTTTCCTAGACATTGGTAGTCCCTCGACAAAATCCATTGAAGTACTCTCCCATGGACAGGATGGTATAGGTAGAGGTGTATACAATCCCAACTTCCTATTGCTAGGCTTGCTTGTTGCACACATTACACATCCTCTAAAGTACTTTGACACAAACACTTGAATACAAGGCCAATAACAATATTTTGTAGTTGTGACATTGTTTTTCTTACCTCAAAGTTTCCAACAATCAATGATGTATGTGCTTCTCTAATTACCTATGCTCGTTCATCTTGTGAATACATAACTTTCCTAAATGATATAGTAATTTGTCTTGCACATAGTATTCTATCTCTTCTACATGTTTTCCTTGAATTAATGTTACATATATATATCCTTAAAGCCTTTGTCCTTAGCATATTTTCCTTGATAAATTTAATGTGCCATTGAGCTACTTTGAAGAATAATTGTAGCATTTGTTGTAGGAGGATTAGATAACATATCTGCTACTTTTTTTTGAACCCCTTTCTTATATTTAATAACCAAATGAAACTGTTGTAGAAAACCCATCCACCTAAAGTTCTTGCTTTGTTGCAATTTATTTTGTGAGTGCAAATATTGAAGTGGATGATGATCTATGTGTATTATCATTTCCTTATCCATTAGGTAGTGTTTGCACTTCTTTAAACTTTGTACTAATGCATACAGTTCTTTATCATATGTGGGATAGTTACTTACTGTAGTTGTGAAAGTTTCAAAATGAAAGCAAATAGGTTTTCCTCCTTGCATGAGTACTACTCCCATGGAAAATCCACTAGCATTTGTTTCAATTTTGAATGGTTGTTGTAGATCCAGTAGATCTAGAATTGGTGTAGCGCTTAGCTTTTCCTTTAAAGTATCGAAGGCATTTTTCTACAGACCTCCCCACTAGAAATATTTATTTACACTTGTTAGTGTGTGTAATGGAGATCCTATGTAGGAGAAGTTAGCTATGAACTTTCTCTAGTACTGTACTACACCTAGAAAACTTTTGACTTTTGTAACTGTACTTAGCTTTGGCCAGTTTACAATGACTTCAACCTTTCCAAGATCCACTTTTAAGTGACCTCCTCCTACAATATAGCCTAAGTAAACTAGTGATGTCTTAGTGAATTCACATTTTGACATCTTTACATACAATTTTTCTTTCCTCAATACATCCAATACTTTTTTCACATGTTCTACATGCTCTTCCCAAGTTGAACTAAATACAAGTATATCATCCAAATAAACTATGAAAAAATCATCTATGAATGGTCGAAAGACATAATTCATGACTCTCATAAAGGTAGTTGGTGCATTACAAATCCCAAAGGGCATGACCAACCACTCATATAGTCCCTATTTTGTCTTAAATGCAGTTTTCCATATATCATTATCTGCAATTCTTATTTGATGATATCCACTACACAAGTCCAACTTCGTAAAATAAACTGCATGTTTCAATTGATCAAGTAAATCATCTATTCAAGGAAGAGGATACCTATTATTTATCGTTATCTTGTTCAGGGCTCTAGTCGACACACATTCTCCATGACCCATCCTTCTTTGACACCAACACAATTGGAGAACCACAAGGAGATGTACTTGGACAAATAACTCCTTTTTCAACCAACTCCAGAACCTGCTTCTTGATTTCTTCATTCTGCAAAACTAATAAACAGGAGATGTCGATGTTTAGAAGAGGCACATCCTGTTGTAACTAGATTTCATGATGTATCTCTCTCTTTGGTGGCAATCCACTGGGCTCTTGAAATAAATCATTATAGGCAGAACTACTTTGACTAATTCAACTTTGTGCTTTGGATCACACCCTTTGAATGCCTCAGATTTATCATCTTCTTTGGCTTTTACAATCATCAATACAATTTTTTTACTAGCATTGACTAATCTCTTCATTTGACCAGTATTTACCAATGCTAGATTAGTCTTTGTCTTATGTGCACATACAATCAATTCTTTACCATCCTTAAAAATGTGATATTTTTTTTCTCCCATATAAAAGATTGCTTTCCGGTCATAAAGATAATGACTCCCTAGTACAAGGCCACAAATATCCAAAGGAACTACATCAACTTCTACCTCATCTATGAAGTTTGCAGTAATGGAAAATCTTAACTTACATTGCTTTGTTACTTGTAATTATGCATCATTGCAAACCCATCCAAGTGGATATAGTTTAGGATGAGGTGTTGTAGCCAAGTTGAGTTTCTTTACAACTTCTTTAGATATTAAATTTACTTGAGATCTTGTATCAAAGAAAGTATCAACCTTAGTATGCTTTATTACAACCCAAATATGAAATAACTCATTTCTATGCTTATAAATCTTAGGTGTGTTACCCTCTAAATTTTAAAACATGCAATTTTTCCTCCCTTAAAATAGAATGGCCTCCATTTCATGTCGTTAATTCATTTGTAGTTGTATTCCTCACAAGTTTCATAACCTTTGTCGCGCAATCTTGTGTTTTCATAACCAAGTTGCGAGGTTCAAAAGTTACATAATAATTTGACGACCCGATCCTTCTTTCTCCTCATCCTTGTCTAAATAACCGGTGTATCAAAAGTTCTTGAAATCTTAGAACCCACGATATGCAGTTCTACAATTCAGATTTTTTGTGACCCCGCAACTTTCAAGCAATCTCCTTGGTTTTTGAAATGTTGCCAGCCCATTTAATCACTTGTATGGCGTATCATGTGACTATCTTTTCGGGAGTTGTGAAATGTGAGCTCAATCTTAAGGCATGCTCCTCAACCAATGGCGCATTAATTAGACATCTTAAATGGAAAGTGTAATGAAAACTCGCTAAGGTAGCGACATGATATTAACAGATTAAAGGTCATCATTACCTACCGGTGTAATTAAATAAGCTTGCTTACAGAGAAAGGTGGCAGTATTATTGAGTCCTGTTTTCTTATCGACCAAGGAAAATTCAAAATGGGGCTTCCTGCAACCAATGAAACATGGGATGATGAACCTATGCCCATCCTGCAACCTAACTTGAACTAGCCCAAGGAAGATCAAATTGATATTATTTCCCAATTACGTACACTTTCCTGGAAGGAGAAGACCAGCTATGCCCAATATCACAGAGTAATCTTCGTCCTCGAAGAAGGGGAACATGTCAAGCTGCACAACCTTTTAATGGTGATACAGTGGGATATGGAGAACGCCCCACCACCTGTGGAAGTTTAATTTTCTTGCTTTGCATGGCATCCTTTTGTAATTAGTGGTGGTAACCCAATTTTGGCTTAATGTAACCGCTTTCGTTTAAGGTCACTTTCTTGAGGACGGTTACTTTAAAAGACCATTATGAACAGTTACGTTTGGAGACATATTTGGCCTAGAGAATTATATAAAGATGGAACTTTTTGGAAAGGAGAGAGGGAGAGGGGGGCCAGCTAGGTTATCTTTTCATGCAGTTTCATTGTACAGAGATATGAAGTTTGTGAACTCATGTTTTGGCATTAAAGAAATAAAGAATATATTTTCAAATCTTTGAATTTCTTAATGTTTTCTTTAGATGGCAATGAACTATGTTTCCTTGTGGTTATTCTTCAATGTCATTATGTTATAATGGATTGTATATGCATTAATTCTAAAACTTTGGATTTGGATTGAATTAGTTTCCAGAAAGAGTTTGTTGTCCTTTCTTTTCTTGGATACAATCCGTTGGTGTAGGGAAGATGAACTTTGTATCATTTACCTGCATTTGTTAAATCGTAGGTTTGACCTTTCGCACCTATTTCATGGTTATGGGTAGGTGTTAGTTGCATTTTTTGATTTTTGGTAAAAAGCATACTCGGTATTTCAATTCATTGCAAATCATTTGAAGGTAGTTTCACCTTGTAAAACAAGCAAAAAGAACTTGCAATTAGCATTGTAAGTGACTCAACTATTGGTTAGGTTGTCATTGTTGTGGGAAAATAGAGTATAAACTAAAGTGACAAATCTTTCAACCAACAGATTTTTGGTGACCCTGCTGGGGAAAATAATAATTGAAGTATTGGTGTCTCTTTCCTCGGAAATTTAAAGGTACCTCCCCGAGGACAAAGGTTGGCAACTTTGTTTGATGAAATGTACCCAGATACATTATGTTCCAGTGAGGACCCATGTTGATTTAATTTTTAGATTTTCATTATGGCATTGATTTCTTCCTAGCCATGGGGAAATCATTTTGGTCCCCTTTCTTTGCCTATATACTCACCATTTCCTGAAGGATCAAGAAAGTATTTTCCAAAATTCAATGGAGAAGGTTCTCAAGATGCTAAAAAACACATCCTATCTTTCACAGTTGCCTGTGGAATTTTGGGGGTAGGTGAAGATGTTTTTGTCAGATTATTTATTGAATCCCTTATTGGGCCTGCTGCAGATTGGTTTTGTTATTTAGAAGATAATTGCATAACTGATTGGGATTCATTAAAGGATAAGTTTTTGGGAAGGTATAAGGGCCCTGTTGATGAAGTTGCTTTGCTAGGTCAATTTTTCAATATCCAAAAGCAAGAAGGTGAAAAAATCAGAGACTTTGTGGATAGGTTCAATATGTTGCTTAGAAAAATACCTACCTCCATTTTTCCAAGTAAGCAACTGCAACTTTGCACTTTTATTTCTTCTTTGCACCCAAATGTTTAGTTTTGTTTAAAAGGATGTAAAGTAAGTGATATTGAAATTGCTCAAGAAGATGCTGTCAAAATTGAGGATGAAATGATTTTAAGTGGCTTATGGAAAACAAATCAGTCTATAAATAGTTTTAGTGAAATTATGAGGAAGCCTATCATAAAAAGGCCAATTTCTCAGCCTATAGATTTCCAATATACGCAGCCTCCCACCATTGAATGCTCTCATCTCACTGTTTTTTATCAAAAGCACTTTTGTAAAAGAGAGGTAAGCGATGTGGGAATTAAACCTCATATGAATAGAATAATTGAAGCATATTATATGCATTACAAACAAGATAATGATGAATCTATAAGTCCATCAAATGACTGAGAAAGTGGAAAATTCTTGCACAATGCTAACAGTGAAGAAGGTAATACAAATGAAGTTGTTTCAGCCTCCTTACTTATAGTAGAAATGCAATCATTCAATTTTTCCAATGAAGAAGATCAACTTGAGGACGCACAACATAAAGATAAGGTATGGAATGTCCTTCCACCAGAGTGCATGCAAATTGATTATGAAGTCTTCAAGTTTTTTGAGCCAAATGATACCGAAGTAAGGTTGCGAGAAGAGGTCGAGAATGATTTTGCATTTGAATCTTTTCAATTTAAAAATTTGAATGCCAAAAATTTTAAACAGAAAGATGATGTTGTAAGTAGCCATGATGGTTCTGCAGAGGGTAGTCAAATGCAAGAAAATGTTGAACCTCATAATGTCTATATTTTAAATTGGTATCTCAATGCACGTGAGGATGAATTTTTGTGTGGAGAAGAAGTTGCTATGACTGATTTGCAGGATATGAATATAGGCGATGAAGTAAATCATAAAATTGTTAGATCAGATCTCACAGAGAAAGAGGAAATTGTTCCAGTTGAGGATAATCTTCAGTCACATGGAAATGTTGTTTGTAATGCAAATTTTTAGTCTAATACACTTTTAGTTTTGCATGAGGTTGATGATTGGTCTTTTGATTTGAAACATTCTCTATCTGCTGCCAGAAAAGTAAAATGTATACAAGGACACAGTGAAATATATGTTGCAGGTCAGAATTCAAGATTTTCAAACGATGTAGCCGCTTATACATACAACACCAAAAGGAGGTTTTCATCTGATGGTTTGTGTGTGGGTTGTCCAATTTGAGGTCTGGTTTCTCCTAGTTGGTCAAGCCAAGTGCATCACGACGTCACACCTAGTGCCATTTAGACAAACGTTGGTAATCATATGCTGGGTAATGTCGATATGAGTTGTCAAATTGGAGAGGTGTACAACGGAGGCTGGCTTCTTGAACATTGGGTCACCGACAAAATATTTTTATATGAATCCATTATCATCAGTTTAATCAAGATGGTAATCGATTGGTAGTTAGTTGTGTGCATGCTTCTCATTCATCCGACATTTTTCTGCACATGCTGCTATTTCTCTTAGCCCATCAATGGATTTGCATGATCATTCTAGAGTCATCTGAGGTAGGGTCTTCATGGCCATGTACATAGTAGGGGTTTTTGTTGTGTTGGTAGAGTAGTTTCCTTTCCTTGTTGTGTCTTGTTTTGGTTTGCTCTAGCTCCTTTGTCCCCTATGCTCTCCAACTCTATTGCCCAAAGGATAAGGCACTGGTCCACGCATTGAGTAATGGGTTCCTTGCTTTATACTTCATAGTCCTCATCCCCAATCAGAGCCAATGTTACCCTCTAAATTTTAAACTTGCAATTTTTCCTCCCTTAAATTAGAACAACCTTCATTTCATGTCTTTAATTCATTTGTAGTCATGGTCCTCACAAGTTTCATAACCTTTGTCGCACAATATTGTGTTTTCATAACCAAGTTGTGAGGTTCGAAAGTTGCATAATAATCTGACGACCCGATCCTTCTTTCTCCTCATCCTTGTCTAAATGATCGGTGTATCAAAAGTTCTTGAAATCTTAGAACCTGTGACATGCAGTTCTGTAGTTCAACTTTTTCGCGACCCCGCAACTTTCAAGCAATCTCCTTGGTTTTCGAAATGCCGCTAGCCCATTTAATCACTTGTATAGTGTATCATGTGATTGTCTTTTCAAGAGTTATGAAATGTGAGCTCAATATTAAGGCACACTCCTCAACCAATGGTGCATTAATTAGACCTCTTAAATGGCAATTGTAACAGAAACTTGCTAAGGTAGCAACATGATATTAACAGATTAAATATCATCATTACCTACCAACATAATTAAATAAGCTTGTTTATAGAGAAAGGTGGTGGTACTGTTGAGTCCTATTTTCTTATCAACCAAGGAAAATTAGAAATGGGGCTTCTTGCGACCAATGAAATGTGGGATGATGAACCTATGCCCGTCCTACAACCTGACTTGAACTGGCTTGAGGAAGAGAAAATTGATATTATTTCCCAATTGCGCACACTTTCTTGGAAGGAGAAGACCAGTTATGCCCAATATCACAGAGTAATCTTCATCTTGGAAGAAGAAGAGGAACGCGTCGAGTTGCAAAACATTTTAATGGAGATACGACGGGATATGAAGAACGCCCCACCACTTGCGGTGGTTTAATTTTCTTGCTTTGCATGGCATATTTTTGTAATTAGTGGTGGTAATCCAATTTTGGCATAACACAACCACTTCTGTTTAAGGTCACTTTCTTGAGGACGGCTGCTTTAAAAGACCATTATGAACAGTTATGTTTGGAGACATTTTTGGCCTAGAAAATTATATAAAGATGAAACTTTTTGGAAAGGAGAGAGGGAGAGGGGGGCAGCTAGGTTATCTTTTCATGCAGTTTCATTGTACAGAGATATGAAGTCTATGCACTCATGTTTTTGCATTAAAGAAATAAAGAAGATATTTTTGAATCTTTGAATTTTTTAATGTTTTCTTTAGATGGCAATGAACTGTGTTTCCTTGTGGTTATTCTTCAATTTCATTATGTTATAATGGATTGTATATGCGTTTAATTCTAAAACTTTGGATTTGGATTGAATTAGCCGAAAAGAGTTTGTTGTCCTTTCTTTTATTGGATACCATCTGTTGGTGTAGGGAAGATGAACTTTGTATCATTTACCTGCGTTTGTTAAATCATAGGTTTGACGTTTCACACCTATTTCATGGTTATGGGTAGGTGTTAGTTGCATTTGTTACTTTTTGGTAAAAATCATACCTGGTATTTCAGTTCATCACAAATCATTTGAAGGTAGTTGTGCCTTGTATAACAAGCAAAGAGCACTTGAAACTATCATTGCAAGTCACTCAACTGTTAGGTAGGTTGTCATTGTTGTGGGAAAATAGAGTATAAACTAAAGTGACAAATCTGTCAACCAACAAGTTGGAGAAGATTCTTTACTTGCACTTGCACTTGCATTTGGAAAACTTGTATTAGCAGAAGGAGATATACCATTTCCTTTACCTTGGATCTTGGCAGAAACAATCTTTGTTTCATCCCCAGAGTCAAATCCAAGATCCTATTGTGCTATAGCAACAATCTTTTATTTTCCTTTGTCTCCTCCATACTTCTTCGGCCTTAGTTCCGGATGCAACTTCCAACATTTTGCATCATCATGCTCCTCCTTCTTCCAGTGGGAGCATGTGGTCTTATCACCCTCCTTCTTGATGGTAGTTGTCTTTTTCCCCTTTCCTTTTCCCTTGGGATTACCTTCAGGCTTAGATGGATTCTTGATAGAATTGTCATTAAAACTACTCTTACCTCTTGAATCCAAATGTGTGGATTGTACACATACTTCATCCAGATTACTAGGATTTAAAACCAAAATGGTATGCCTTAAGTAAGAGTGAAGACCACCTATATACTTGAGAAATGTTTCCTGGGTATATAATGGGACATTAAGTGCAATAGCCCACTTCCTAAATTTATGAGTATAGTCTTGGAAAAATTGACCTTTACCCTACCTAAAATTTTGTCAATTCATAGTTAACTTTTGCATATGGCCTAAGGGATAAAACTTCTTTTTGAGGGAAACTTTAAACTCCATCCAAGTTAATTTGACACTACCGTGTTGAGCAATTTCTACTTGAGTTTTACTCTCCCACCAGGTGAGAGCAGTTCCTCCCAACCGAAGAGTAGATAATTGGATTTTAGAAGCATCATCTAAGAGACCTAAAATCCTGCAATATACTTCTACTTGTTGAACCCAATCATGTAGTTTCTCAGCATTCAACTCTCCACAATATTTAGGTAGTTGAAACTTTACATCCAACTTAATTACAGGCTTATGTGCACTTTTGAAAGGACTACCAAAATAAATAGAATTAGAAGGAGAAGATGGAAAAGATGGAGATGGAGGAGTTTTTGGAGGCTCACCATCACCTCCTTCTCTTTTCCCTTTTTCCTCCTGATCTTCATGGTCCTCATACTTTTCTCACTTCGACGAACCTCCTTTTTCATGCTTCTTTTGTTCTTGCCTTTCCTGAAAGAGCACTTCCACCATAGCCTCCATGTCAAGAAAGGCTCGTTGAAAACTTTTCTCATCGAGCTCAAAACTTTGTCTAGCTTCCATCTCTTCCATCTTTGGTGGTGGAAAAGTTCTTCATTTATCAATCTTAGGATTGATCTCCGCAAGCATGCCTTCACCTCGTCGGCTCCTAGATCGCATTAACATTCACTTCTACAAACACTAGTAAAACAAGGCTCTGATACCGACTTGATCTGTTAGGATCTATGGCAGTTGCTAAGTAAATGTTAATTTATACAAATCAGTAATCAATGTCTTAAACTTAATTCAAAGTTCATTTAAAATACATTAAATGATTAAAATAATGGAAATAGGAAATCACAGATATAAGAGAAGACAAGAGACAACAGGTTGATAACGGTGTTTTCTGAATGGCTACGTCTCTGGGTCCCTCTCCAATGGAGTGACCGATCCATGATTATGCTCCAAATGCGGTTTACAAGGCACTTCAATCTATTACAAAGCCTCCACAAATATCCTTAAACGACAATGAAATGTAGAAAAATTCCCCTCCTTCAAGTACAAATTAACTTGGCTTATAATCTCTATATGCACAGAGCCAAATCATTTCACTATCCAAATCCTAATTACCTCAAATTACTTCTACCCCCCTTTAAATACATTTTCAAAGGCTATTTACGGGGTTAACAATATAATAAAATCAATTTTTACATATCCTAGCTCCGACACCAAGGACGTGGTGCAATGGTTATTTTGGTGCATTGTTATACTGGGGGTTTCAAACCGTCAACCCTCCATTTTCATATTAACATGGGATTTGTTTCTATTTTAAATATATTCTGTTTCCGCCATATTCCTACAAATGTGTGTGGCGCATTGGCTAGAGATGGTAGTTGGAGGAGGAGGGTCAGCAGTTCAAACCACCAGCCCCTCAAAATAGACTTTGGTTACATATTAAATAGAAACCACCACATAGTTATCTTGAGAATGTTGTGTGGTCTATTGGTGGTGTGTGAATGTAGCAAAGGGGAGTTATCAGGTTCGATCCCCCTTACTAAAATTTTGAACCAATGAACATCCAATCTGGAGCCGCTTTCTGCAAAGGTGCCTCGTGGCACCATTTCATTAGTCCACGCGGCACTATTTTATTTGTTGATGGTTGACACATGTCAGAGTACAATTGGTCCACTCATCCACCACGTCACCTGCCATGTGTCATGTCATGTCATCAACTACTATGTCAACATGCTGACGTTAGCATCCATATTGCCCTAGTCAACCTTTTTCCCACAAACTTTAACCAGCCATAAATTTTGTGTACGGACTCTGTTTGATATGATTCATGCAACGTTGGAATCGTCTCGACGAGCACTTCAACACGACACATTTTTCTTGAACGTCTGAAACAATCAAATTTTTGGTGAAGAACATATCCACCTAGATCAAAAAATGGCAAGGAAAAACACAAACAAATAGAAGAGTTGATGATGAATGGTCACGATCGTTTTAATCATCTTGCATCCCTTCTAATATTTTGTGTCATTGATTTAACCTATAATATCACCTTGATTCACAAAATAATTCCTTCAACATAAATATATGTACAAACATATGCGAGTTAAGTAATTTGTTAAAATTTATCATTTGCATCTTTTAGTATCTAAACATGGTGGGTGTTCCTACATTCCATATCGACTCTTAAATATCAAGTTAGAATTGATATTTATTCTGAAAAATATGTAGAAGGATCCTCTCTCTCATAATCTTGGTAATGGACTTCATGTTCTAAGAGGCGTTAGATGTTTCTAGCCTACAAATGTAGTCTACAATGATTCCCAGTAACAAAGAGGAAACATAATTCTAGGCAATCAAAAATTTGGAAGTCTAAACACTTTTTATTTGGAAAGTGGTAATATTTTTAACCATTTACTAGTTTTTTATTATATATATAGGAAATATAAGTTATAAAAAATTAAAGATTATGTATTTTGTGTTATATAAATTCATTTATCAATGATAATTTTATAAGAAAGATATTTTATGATAATTAGTCGAAGGTGTTTCCTATATGAAATGGAAAACCTACTTTTTGAAATCAACAGTTGAGAATTGAGGAAAAGGATGCAAGATGATGCAATTAATTTCAATCATCCATATTTTTCTTGTCATTCACTATTCTTTCCATATCTATTTTTATTTTTTAAATTAGGCTTTTATTTTAAAAACAAAGAAAAGAAAAGAAGTTGATAAGATTGAAATGAAAATATAATTATATATATATATATATATATTTTATCGATAAGAAAGTTTAGCTTATATTGATGGAACAAATTTACATAGTTCTGCCTGAGCAGGATGATGTAGAGTGAAACCCTCGTTTCAAACAACAAAATTGGATCTGTAGACCCATATCAAAAACCATGGCGACAACACTAGAGACCCACATTTTGGCTTACATTTCAAAACCAAGACCAAATGCTTAGAACATAATAGCTAGACTACTTAGAAAGGGACTAAACACCATAACCCTGAACTAGACAAAGCCATAAGCCAAAACCCATGGAACAACATAGCCGGTTACCAAACATTTTGCTACGTAAAGACATAAAATTCACGTTTCCAAGTCGAATCCGCCGAAGGCACCAACAGAAATTCCTTTTTCAAGAAAGCCACACTAGCATTCGCCAACCGTCTGTGCTCCATTAACTCGAACCCAACAACATCCACCAAGAATGGGTAGTAATTGACTAGGGAATCTGGGTCCTTGAGCAAATGCAAGTCACGAAGGCACAAAATCCCTTTCCCTAAGTGCGCAGTAGCCAAGGCACGGTCCAAACAGACCAGCATATCCTTTCTAAACAACTTCCTCATGATTATCTTGGCCTCCCCCTTTGATACTCCGACATCCAGAAGACCCGCCAAAACCCTTGAAGAGATGTCCAAGTCGATCCTGTAGCCTTCGGTGTTCCCCATGAACTTTTTCCCAGCAATGCAGGAAATGGCCGTGAGTTTCAGATAATTCGGGTGCTTAATGAGGCGTTGAAGGAAAAGTGATGAAATATTCCCTTCAAAGGAAATCTGCCTCTTAGAGCCCTTCAGAGCGACCAGTGTCTCCAAACCCCGCATTTCCAATTCTTTACCAGAGACAAGCAGGATGAATCTACTCATTTTCCTAACCACACAGCGATGAAAGAAGCCAGCATTGTGTGAAAATAAAGAGCTTGACTGCATACAATACCAGCATGTCCTTCCTACAAGCATATCGTCCTTTGAAACCCACGCAATCTATGATCACCGACAAATAATCATGGCAGAGACGATTTCTAGGACCTTCCTTCAGGCCACTAACACTACTAAAAAAGCTGATATGTTTTAAATTCGCCACCACACACGTGAAGAGACAGATGTTTATCGGTAAGTGAAATTCCTACTTAGAAGTCCCAATTCTCGATGACCCGGCCACCTCACCCATTGGGGGTGAGTTGGTGCCCGCCCATCTGCCCACATCGGTTACTCAATCATTAAGTTTTCCCAGATCACTTCTTTGATTGTAATCTTGTCAGCACCTAAGTTGGATAGAGAATCAGCTTCCTGATTACCTTCCCTGAATATATGAGAGATTTCAAAGTTGTCGACTCGATCCATCTGTTTTAATACTAGTCCTAGGGAAGCATCAAGTCGCCAGTTTTGAAATTTTCCTGATCACAAAGCATTGATTATTAACAAAGAATCTCCCTCAATTCAAATATTTTTTATTCTTAGCTCCAAACACCAGACTAAGCCTAAAGAAACAGCCTGCAGTTCTACCCAATTGTTAGTACCAAACTGGAGTGGGGAAGCAAGTTTTCCAACTGTCTTACCCAACCAGTTCCTGATGATACACCCAACCCCCGACTGCCTCGGGTTACCTCTAGCCGCGCCATCAAAGTTCAACTTATACCACCCCAATTTTGGAGGACGCCATTTAACATTCTTCCTTTCCTGCTCTGCCACCTTTCCACCCGTCCCGATTGCAGAGGGAATGATCAATCCTGACCACTACTTCCATAATTTTGCATCCCAACTGGAGAAGAGGGAGATCGATTTTGAGTTTTGATGGATTCTTGAATTCATCAGCTCAACCAGACAAGCTTCCAATTTTTTTAGAAAGGATGATAATGTTAATGCATTGTCCTTAAATATCCGTCAATTTCTCTCCTTCCAAACCTCCCATAATAGCATTGAAGGAATCGCCCTCCAAAACCCAGCCAAAGTTGATCCCATTCCAGTTCTTGGCCAGCCATTCAACCAGTTTTTCAAGTTCCCTGGAGAGACAGTTGAAAGACAAAGCTTTGAGCAGAGCCATTCCCAACAATGTCTAGTAAATGGACAGTTCAGAAACAAGTGATCATTTGACTCTTCCGTCGTTTTGCAAAGCACACATCTAGAAGGGTCGTTGTAGCCAAAAAAAATTAACCTTTCTAGTGTGAGGACTCTACCTTGAATGGCAACCCAGGTGAAAATTCCAACCTTTGGAAGGAAAAATTTATTCCAACACAGATCACTAGAGAAGTCCACCTTAGATTCCAACTGCTTGGCAAGTAAGCCATACCCTTCCTTGGCCCTGTATGAGCTGGAAGAGAATCCGCACCATCGAAGCACATCCTTTCCACCTCTTAAGCTGAAAGAGAGTTATTTAGTGATTTCCTTGAAAGCATTAATTTATGCATCTTTAAACCTAATGCTGAAGGGTCTTTCCAATCCCAGGCCAAAATGTTGTTCGAGTTCTCAATTACCAAATAATCACTAACTTTATTACCCCATAGTCGTTTTGATGTTTCTTTCACATTATTTAATGAAGCAACATCTGCCAGCTTGCTATAGCCACCCCAAGAATCTTCCCAAAATAATGCCTGACCACCATCTCCTAAATCCCATGAAAGGGAGTCCACAATTAGCTTTCGACAATTACAAATGAAATTCCAAACCCGAGATCCTTTAGAAAGAGATCGGGAAGAAAAGAAGCTTAATGGGTTATTCTGTAAATATTTTGCAGTTAAAATTTTAACCCACTTCCAATCCTGTTGTTCGTAGATTTTCCAAGCAAGCTTTCCTCCTAAAGCTTTATTTTGGAGAGAGTTTTTTAATACCTGCTCTAGCTGCTTCTCTAGACCTACATACCTTTTCCCAGCTTATTAAAGGAAGCTTTTTCTGATCCGAGGTTCCTTGCCAGAAAAATTTCCTTAGCTTTTGACTGCATTTGTCATTTATGCTTCCAGGAAGGGGTAGGCATGACATCATATAGATTGGTAGGGCAGCCAAAAATTATTTTATTAAAGTTAGCCTACCAGCCCAGGATAGCCACCTTCCCTTCCATGAAGATAGTCTCTGGTTGATCTTAATTAACAAAGGATCCCATAATTTCCTTGAATTTTGTCCCGTAGCCAAGGGCAGACCCAAATATTTACATGGCAACTTCCCTTTTTTGAACTTAAGAACTTGCAAAATCTGCTTTTCCAAAGTAGGATTAGTAAAAAAGAAAAACACTTCAGACTTTTCAGAACTGACCTCTTGGCTAGAGGCCTTTGAATAGTTTGTGAGAATTTTTTTAAAGGATTTGGCTTCTGAGACTTTTGCTCTCCCCAGGAGTAAGTTGTCATCAACAAACTGTTGATGAGTTACTGGCGGCATATTACTTGTGATTTGTATTCCCTTTAGCTTGTTATCCAGATTTGCCTTAACAAATGCTCTACCCAGGTATTTAGCCATTAAGATGAACAAAAAAGGGGATAAGGGGTCCCCTTGCCATAACTCATTAGAGACTTCAAAGAAACAATTCAGAGAGCCATTGATCAAAATTGAAAACCTTGGGCAAGCAATCCAACCAAAAATCCAATTAAGCCAAGGTGAGGTGAAACCAAAGGCTTCCAAAGCTTTGAATAAGAACCTCCAGTTAACTTTGTCATAAGCTTTCCTAATATCTAGCTTGAGAATCATGGATGGGACCCGAGTATTTTTAATTGAGTGGATGGCTTCCTGAGCAATGATAACCCCATCAAAAATTGACCACCCAGGAACAAAGCCTGTTTGTTCTTCAGAAATCAAGTCAGGTAGCAGCACCTTGAGCCTATTTGCTATTGCCTTAGCCAAAATTTTGTAAGTTGTATTACATAACGAGATAGGTCTAAAGTCTTCAGTTTGTCTGGTTTCTCCTTCTTAGGAGTAAGGGCAATGAAGGTATTGTTAAGTTCTTTCAGAGAAAATCCTAATGATCTTGAATCTTCAACTGCCACCACCACATCCTCACCCAGAATTTCCCAACAGTGTTGGAAGAAGACTGTAGGAAAACCATTGGGTCCCAGAGATTTGTCCAGATGTAGTTGAAACAAAGCATTCCTTATCTCAAGATCCGAAAAAGGCTTGATCCGAAACTGGTTTTGTTCCTCTAATACCAGTTTGGGAATATGTTGCACAAACTCATTTTGTTCTTGAAGATTAGAGCCTTCCTAGCCATTCAAGAGATACTGAAAGAAATGAACTGTGGCATCAGCAATGTGACTGGGTTTATCAATCCAACTTCCATCTTCCATTATTAGACAAGAAATTTTGTTTCCACAACGTCTGATTTTTGTGGAGTTATGGAAGAATTTAGTGTTTCTATCCCCTTCATTCAACCATAATTCCCTTGATTTTTATCTCCAGAACACTTCCTCTTATGTTAAAATATCATTCCAGTTGTTTAGAAGATCCTTTTCCTTGAGATATAAATAATTATCCATGCCTCTCTAAATCACAACCTCATTTAGAGTTGAAAGTTCTTCTTCAATGCGCCTTTTTTCTTCAAATATGTTTTTAAAGCTAGATTTGTTCCACTCTTTCAGCCTTTTTTTTATATGTTTTAGTTTGGAGGATAGTGAAAACAATTTTGTCCCTACAACATCAATTTATGACCACCACTGCTCGATGAGTGACAGAAAATTTGGGTCTTTGAGCCACATCTTTTCGAATTTGAAGGGACATCTTGGAGGGCGCCCATCATCAACAATGTCTAGAGAAACTAGAAAATGATCTGAGCCTGGGCATGATAGAATTTTACAATCCAAAGAGAAAGAGAAGGATGGAAGATTACCTTTAAAGAGATATCGATCAAGTTTCTCCACAATAGAACAAAACCCATACCTCCTATTTGTCCAAGTATATGAACCATTCATTGAGGGCAGATCAACAAGGTGGTTTCTATTCACAAAATCTTCAAATTCTATTTGTGATTGGAGCTTCCTAGACACCCCCCCTCTTGTCACTCGAATTCAAAATTGCATTAAAATCCCCACCGATTAAGAAAATATCAGATATCCAATTGATACAAAATTGCTCAATTTCCTACCAAACCAAATGTTTTGCAACACAAGACATCAGACCATAAACATTAATCAAAACAAAATGTAAATTAGAAACTAGACTCCTGACTGAACAAGCAATCCATTTGTTGCCCCCCGCTAATTTTTCTAACGTTACCAAATTAGGGCGCCAAAGAGTAATCAGATTCCCAGAGGCACCCTCTGCCCCGACCTCAATCCAATTCCAGGGGCCCATTCTTTTTCTGAACGCCAACACCCCTTCTTTGTCGAGCTTTGTTTCTTGAAGCATACAAATTTCTGCCTATGAAGCTATAATTTGGTTCTTCACAAGGCGTCTCTTGTTAGGGACATTTAAGCCCCTAACATTCCAAGTGAATATTTTCATTGTTCTTCAGGAAGGGTAGTCCCCTTCCCTACTTTCAATAAATCCACAATCTTTTTATGTCCTGCCACTTCTCCATCAATCTTCAATTTTATCACATTGGGAACTCTACCTCTTCTTTTGTGGTCTCCACAGTCTAGGGAAAGAATTTCATTGTCGAATTGACAAATGCCCAATCCATCTTGTGTATCCATAGTCGGGGGTCCAACATCCATATTCCCATCTAATGTTTCATCTGTTAACCCTATGTCTTCCAGCCAACCTTCCTCTTCTGTAGAGAAAGGATCACCCAAGTTTTCCCTGGCTTCCTATGCTAGCTCTGCAATTTCTTTGCTAACCTCAATTAATGAGTTCAAGTTCTCCTTAAATTGTTGTCAATGATATTTAATGCATCACTAACTTTCTCATTCAGGGCTTTATTAATATCCACTATTTGTCCCAAGGTTTGTGATTTTTCTAAAGAATTCTTCTCTTCGTTTTTAGAATTTGAGTGTTTCGAAGCCCCAATTGACATCTCCACTTTACTTTGTAGTCTTTCGGAGCCTCAAAGTCTTGTTTGCAGGGTTGCTCATTTGTCCTTGGAGGCTGATAATCCCAATCCCTCTATCCTAGAATTCCAACCTAGTTATCGAAAGGTCTGGGTTCAAAAATCAGAGGTGACCTAAGAATGCCCCATTATGTGTGGATCTTCATCTCTTTCCACCAGGGGCTACTTGGCAGGATCTGCACATAGATTCACACATAGGTGTTGATACCATCTCCATTCGCCCATTCTTCCGTGTAGACATACTTTCCTAATTTATCACCAATTTCTACCAGAATGTTTTTATGCCAAAATTCATAAGGGAGATTTGAAATTTTATACCAGTCTTGAATATATGTAAGCTGATGCTTAAACGGATCAAAGCCAACTTCCCAATTTGCACATGTAGAAGCCAAAACCATCCATTAACCAAATTCCATCCATAATCTCAGAGCGGATTGCTTCAGAAGGGAAAATGACCATAAAAAAGCCATTTGCCATATATTTAAATAACATCTTCATGCCCCACCTGCCTTGCCACCATCCGATCTGGGAGTCCCAATTTAGATTGAATCCAAACCATTTCATAATGATTCCTGACTCTTCCAGTCTCTTGATTGAAGGACCTAGCCAATTAGAATTCATGACAAAGGTTCTGCAATTCAATTGACCAAACTCCGTCTCCTGGCAGGGGTTTTGAAATTTCCTACTGCCCTTCCCCTTTGGAAATTTTGAATTTGAAGTGCTCTCCCGCCAAAATTCATTAAACATCCCCCCATTTCCTCAGTGACCATTTTTCCTTCACCGCCTAGACCTAATTACGCTCGGAGAACGCATACCAGCTTTCCCTTTTGCCTCCCGAGTTTCAGCCTGCTTCCAATGCCGCCGCTCCTTCGCAGTCCATTCCTATGTTAGACCACCTTCATCTGACAGAGCGCTCCCCTTCCCAAACTTGCCCGAGAACTTTCGCATACATGATGAGCCTGCCTCCTTTTCTCCATTCCTCACTCCCTATTCGTCACTCTTTTGCATATTTTCGCTCTTTACGCTCTGCTCCTCCATTTTTTTTTGCACTTCTTTCCCTTATGTTTTTCAATTTAATAATTTAATAATTATATTTTATTTATATTTCAATTCTAATATTTTTTTTGAAAAACACTTTTTTATTTAATTATTTATTAATTAATATGTTTATTATTTATTATTAGTTTTTTAATATTTTTATTTTTATTAATATTTTTATTTTGATATATCTTGACTTCTTATTTTGTTTATTCCATTTTAATTTTTAATTTAGATTTAAGTTTTAAATTTATTAACTATAATTTATGTCTTCTTATGAAATTATAAAAAATAACTAAAATTTATTAGAATTAATTTAATTTATAACTATTTGTCTTATTAAAATTTTAATTATTATAATAATTATATTTTTAATTTTTATTTTAATTTATATAATAAAATATATGTGAAACTTAAAATATAAATTAAAAGTTATATAGTAAGAGAGAGAAACTAACTTTTGATTAGTCTGTCCATGCTGAAAATCCAAGGATAGCATGTGTCCCCAGGGATTTATGCTCAGGGTAGCATGCCATTTGCTTAAGGATATGATAATTCACTTTTAAGACCTCTTCAATGTACCCATTGCACACTTAAGGAGGAAAATAGATAGAGATAGAATGAGAAAAGAGAGAGGAAGAGAGAAGGGAGAGAGAGATAGAGATAAGATATAGAGAGGCAAAGGGAGAAAAAAGAGAAATAAATGAAGATATATATATATATAGAGAGAGAGAGATAGAGATAGGGCTATATGTAAACACATGGGAACAAAAAGAGAGAGCTCTTTATATCATTGTCTCCCTCTGTATCTCTATATTTCTCATTATCTCTCAATCTCTCTCTTCTTTTCTATCTGTTGTTTATCTCTATATTTGTCTTCCTTTATACCCTTCTCTCTTTTCCCCTCTCTTTCCCTCTCCTTATCTCTTTCCCTTACTCTCTTTTTCTATCCCTATTTATCTCCCCCCTCTTTCTCCCTCTATCAGTCTTTATCTCCCTCTACCTCTATATATAACTTCCTATCTCTATTTTTAGCATACGACAAATTCACCACCAACAATTCACCAACGGAAAATTCACCGCCATGACAATTCACCACGCAAAAAATTAATTGCATAAATTTTTGGCGGTTAATTTTCCATGGTGGTGAATTGCCGGTGGCGGTGAATTTTCTTGCGATGAATTGTTGACGGTGAATTTTCCCTCGGTGAATTGCTAGCGGTGAATTTTCCTAGAGCCCTATTTTTCTATCCCTCCATTCGTCTCTCTCTTTGTCTATTCCTCTTTCTATCTATATTTATCCCTCTCTCTCTCTTCTTCTATGCTTTCATCTCTCCCTCTCTCTATATTTATCTCTATTTCCATCTCCATCTCTATATCTATCTCTATCTTCCTCTCTACCTCTCTTTTCTATCTCTATCTTCTTACCTCTTTCTGTATCTCTCTATTTCTCTCTTCTCCTATCTTTCCCAATATATGTATCTCTCTATCACTTCATCTCTCCCTATCACTCCATCTTTCTATATCTCTCTACTTCTCCACTATAATCTCTATTTCTCTCCCTCTGTCCCTCCCTCCCTGTCCACTATCTTCCTCCATCCTTGTTCCCCCATATCTCCACCTTCTTCCCTCCCTCGTTATCCTCCCCTTTTCTATCTCTCCCCTCTATTGTCTGAATATCCATCCTTTATTTGTCCTCCCTCCTTATCTCTTTCTCTCCTCCTCTCTATTTCCTCCTCCTTATCCCTCCCTCCTTGCCTGTCCCTAATCTGTCTTTGTCTCCTATCTCCTTTCTTCCATGTATCTCTGTCTCTCTTTCATATTCCCCATGTCTCTCCTCTAATCTCTGTCCTTATTTCTCATTATCTCCGTCTTTGTTTGTCCTTTCATTCTCTTTATTTTCCTCTCTCTCCCCCCTCTATATCACCATCTATATCCCTCTCTATCTCTCTCTCTATCTCTCTATATCACCATCTATATCCCTCTCTATCTCTCCCTCTATATCTCTATATCTCTCTATATCTCCCTCTCTTTCTTCATATCTCTCTCTTTATCTCTTTATGTATTTATCTCCTTCCTCTCTCACTCTATCTTCATCTCTACCTCTATCTTCCTTTCTCCCTCTCTATCCATCCATCTCTCTCCCTCTCTCCCCCTCTCTCCCCCTTTTTCTCTTCCTAGACCTCTATATTTATATCTCTTTATCTCTCCAACTCCATCTCTCTATATTTCTTATTCCATCTCTTCCTCTTTCTCTATCTTGTTATCTCTCCATCTCTCTCTACCCTTAGATATCTCCATCTCTCTACCTCTCTCTATATATCACTTCCTATCTCTATATTTATTTTTCTATCTCTCCCTCTATCATTCACTCCCTCTCTATATATGTATCTTTTCCATCTCTATATATCCATCTCTCCTTATCTCTCCATCTCCTTGTCTCCATACCCCTCTCCATCTCCATCTCCATCTCCATCTCCATCTCTATCTTCATCTCCATCTCTCTCTCTCTCTCTATCATTTCCCCTCTATCTCTCCCTCTCTCTCTCTCCCTATTGCAAATATAACATGATTATGTTGGTAATGAACCTTGATTATCTTCCCGATTCAAAGATTTTGTTTCAAACATGTTTAGATCCTTGTAAGTGGATGCATAGTTGATTTGAAGCTACCACTTCTCTATTGAGACCTTCGCTGCACAAACAACATCATTTGCTAAATGGGCTACCAATTGACCTCATGTACTATGCAAATATATGCAAAAAATAGACCAAAATTCCCCTAATTGACCTTCCAAACTTTTCGACATACACATTGTACACCAAGGTGAGATTGCTAGTTAAGTTAATTTAAATTTTAGTTATATAATAAAAATAAGAATTAATTATTACTGTTTAAATATTTTTATTTTTAATTAATTAATTTATATTATTTATAAAAAATTAAAACTATGTTTTAAGTTAATTTTAAAATTTTCATTATTTGAACAATTTTTATAATTAATTATATTAAATCCTAGGTATTTGTTATATAAAAAGTCATTAATGATGTTTTTGTATGCTATATAAATAGATGTAGAACACACAAAAAATTAATTTTAATTTTTGTGAATAATTATTTTATTTTTATTTGAAGAGTTATTTTACTTTTGTTTGCAACTTTCAATTTTACCTTTATAAAAATCACCATTTATTATTTCCATGATCACTTTGTTTTATTTTAAATTTGAAAAGTGTATTAAATACTAATATAGATATTTTAAATACATCTACCTAAAATAACCAAAAGATACAATCTCCATTTTTTTTAAAGAGTTATTTTGTTCTACTTTAGAATTATTTTATAATATTCATAATATTTACTTTATTTATTTTTTGTTTGAAGAACTATTTTATTTACTTATAAATCATTTTGTTTAGTAAAAATCTATTTATTTTATTTATTGAAGATATCTTATGATTATTTTATTTAAATAGTTTATTTTATCTTAAAATTATTTAAGAACTATTTTATTTACTTAAGAATTATTTTATAGTTTTTTAAAATGTGTTGTATGTTTTGATTTTTATATACATGGTAACGGTGACACTTAATGCTTTGTTTCTATTACATAATACCTCTCAATATAGCCAATGTATAGTTAGTACTAAATTAAAATCCCATGAAATATGTAAGTTCTTTATTATAATATTTAGCTTTTTAAAAATAATTTTTTTTAATAAATTATTTTCAAATTAAATATTTTAATTATAGCAATGTTAGATGATTGAAATAGTCTTGGCCATTCAATGGATTTGGAATGATTGACATTTATGGCTAGCTTGAGTAAAAGACAAGTTATACTAGATTGATAATTAGTATATGACACTTAAATGTTAAGATGCAGAGGCATAAACCTGATCATTGGGCCTATTTTAGCCTGAATAACATTCCACCATATGACCCTATTGAAAATAAAGCACCAACTTTCATTTTCTCGTGTACATTGTCTATGCTTTCACATGTTACAAACATGTTTAGTACGACACTTGCAACTACATTTGAGTAAAATCTCCCTTCTTTTATGCTTTGATGTGTGACCATACTCTATTCAAAAGGTCTCATTTTTACAAATGTTGCATTGAATATAAATTTGGGGACTATGAGTAAGAGGCAATATTTTGGTTGCTAGGGTCAATTTTACCCACTAACCCCTTAAGGATATGACATGTCAACTAGTGGGTCTACAATGAGAGACCTTGGTGCACACAAGCAACTTTCCTTATGCCTATATGGAGTCATGTCCGATATTGCATAACTACTCAAATGCATATGTCTCGTTGAAATTGACTAGGCCAATATAGAGGAGTTTATGGGGTCAACGAATCAAATGACATATGCATAGCAACCCATAATTCTAAAGTAAAATAAATTAAATCTGAAATAAATAAAATAACTATTTAGATAGATGTGTTTAAGATATCCATAGCAATTTTATTTACTTTAGAGCTATTTTATTACACTATATGACTATTTTATTTTAGTAGTTTCATTTTTTAAAATATATATGTTAGCTATGTTTTAGTTTTTATGTACATAGTCATAAAATGACATGTATCTTGTTGTTACTATAGAACCTCAAGATTAAATTTAACTGTTGCAGTTGTATTTAATAAATATTTATTTTGGTTGTATTTAAGAAACATTTGTTTTAACAATCAAAGCTCAACTTCAACTATTTGAATGGCGATTAATTTGACAAAAATACTATATCTTGATCACTCTCAATAAACAATATAAAGGGAATACAGAATTACATATGAATTAATCCACAATTCAAAAGAAACTCCTTTCCCTTTACAAATA